>JAXGGA010007220.1:0-47500 GCA_038373865.1 Uloborus plumipes | reverse complement strand
TTTTTTGACTGTTTCTGTGTTAGCAGGTTAAGGAGGAGCAGAGCTAGCGGGTGAAGTCCTGGTTCTTAGGGGGGGGGGGGTCGACAACCCACCCTCCATGGAAAGGGGTTGGATGCATTATGGGGGGGCTTTGGGAAGCGATGCGGGACGGGGGCGGGCGGGCCCCGGAGGTTGAGTTTTATATATGGTTTGCTAGAACAGGAGGTCCCGACGTACAAATATTTTTCGGGTCGTGGATTTGGGGTGTATTTGGTGACCCTCAGAGCAATATATCCAATAATAAATCAAGAATTGCCAGTTTGCCCTGTGTGTAGGCCACGGGGGCAGGTCGCGGGGACAGTGTAGAGGCCGGTGCGCGAGAAGGCGGAGGTTGGAGCGGCACGGGGGTCGGCAAGGAAGGCCACCAATCCCTCACTATATTGCAAGCTGAAACCCCCGGGCCAGGTTTGCGTGGGCGATGGCCGTGGGGCGGCCCTGCTCCTGGCTGGAACGCGTGGGCCGGTGTGGTTCCGGCTGGGGGTCGAGGACGGCTCGATGCCTGGCCAGTTGTGCGGGACGCGCGGTTGGGGACCCCCGACACGCCCCCGGTCGGGTGTCGCGGATGAGCCTAGGCGAGTTTCTCTCCCCGTCGAGCTGTGGGAATAGGCGCGGGGGGGCGCAGGAGGGGTCGGTGATCAAGCGAAGGCCGACTCGTTCGGGGATCGGGTGGGCGGGTCGGGGTGCCGATCTTTAGAGTTTCCTGGTAGATATCAGTGAGTAGGTAGTTTTTGTGCTTTTTAGTTTAGCATAATCATGTTTCTACAATATTTCAGGAGATTAATTTTTTATTATTTTTAGCAAAAGGAAAAAGGAGGTAATTTTTACAGCATTAGATAATGCATGGTTTTCATCCTTGGAATGGAATCTCTGGTTTGTCATTATTATCATCCAACCATATATTGTTTGTGTTGTGAGATTTTTTTGCACAGTACCCCTCGTAATAATTTCTCCTATCAATACTGTCGTCCCCGCTTAATCGGGTGACGGATAAACGAATACCCCGCTTATACGAATAACACATTCTGGAACCGTGCTATAGACGAAATGTTACAGGTCCCCGCTTTAACAAATACCTCGCTTAATCGAATAATATTTCTTGAAACCGACAGTATTCGTTTAAACGGGGTCCACAGTATCTGTAAACTCAGAAAGATGCCAGTTGTTTCTTTTCTTCCCCCAATCTCTTGACATAAACATCGGCTCTATTTGTTTTGCAAACATATTATGTGTTTTTTTCTTTACTTGTTTGTGTGACTTGTTTCTCGAAATTCCTAACCACTGTTTAGATGTTTATTAATATTTTGCAGAATGACAATCATTGTTGATTCTTTACTATACATACACTATACATACTATTTACTATACATAAAAGACTACTTTTGTATCCGTATGTCCGGGGTAATCTTCCAAACTACAGAACCTATTTTAACCATTTTTTCACCGTAGATAGCTACAGCAACAGGGAGCAGGATAAGCTATAATTTATTTATAAAAAGCTTAGTTTAAAAAAGTTATTATGGAAAACAGTAAATTTCATGTCATTTCCCCATTAAAGGATTAAATTTTCAACCCATTGTTGCCTTGCAACAACAATATTAATAGTAATCATAATGAAAGTTTTAAATCAAGGCTTCTCTGGAGTAAGTATGAAATTTATTGCTTTCTTAGGATTTTTAGATTCATCTGTGCCAATAATCGCTAACGGGGTAAATAAAAAGATAATTGATTTTGGCAACAGTTAGAGAACAGAAAATGTTTATAGTCAAAAAATTTCTAAGTTAGGTACGTAAGATGTTTTCACCAATGTAGTCAAAAGGATATAAGGGTGATTCTATTCTAACTGTGATTCTTTTGACAAAAAAAAAATCAGATTTTAAATTTAAGCTTTCTCAATTTTTCGATGCATATTCAGTATCCATTTTACTGTCAAAATAAAAGCCTGCGAGGAATTTACAACAACTTCAACGCGTCAAAAACGAGAAACAAATTTCAAATTTTCCGTTCCACGGTACTGACTCATTTATCCACGGTACTGACATAATATAAATTTGGTAAACATTCTTTAGGAAAATCATTTAATACATTCTTGAGTTCTGTTACAACATTTAAAAATTCTTTTACATTGATTATTTACCAAATTAATAACTAATAATAACAATAATAAAAATTAACTCTTATAATTGTTAGCAACTAGTAATCGAGAAAAAAAAACTCTATTTATAGTATTTAACAAAAAAACAAATTGTTTAAACTATGTTAAACTTATTAAAGTAATATATCAAATGATAAATCATAATGGTAAATAAATAATATTAAACTACATGAAGTATGAAGTATGATTTTGGTTTTCATCGTTTTTAATTTTTTTTTTAATTCTTGTACTTCTACGCAGTGATATTTTTTTGTTTTTTTCTAAGCTGTCTTTAGCAACGTTTGTTTCAAGTCATTCTGAATTTTTAGTTAATTTTGGTGATGAATTACATGATTTTGTTTTCAATCTGTTCTTCATTTTTCTAGTTGTATCATTGATAGAGTAATCAATTTTTCCTATAGCAAAGTGTTCACATGGATTTTTAGTAGAACAATCAAAACAACTTAATGAATTAAATAAAAGACAATTATGATGTAGTTTGTTCCACGTGTATTGATGTACTTTCATAGTGCCAATGAAAGGCTTAAAATTGCTCGGTAATATTGAATCAATGTTTGATATTTCGTCTTCCGTAACGCAATCAATGTACTATATTTTCACGATCTTGCAAAATCGTCAACAAAGATTCAAAGTTTGGCACATCCAAGTCGTATTTCACTTGATCGTCAGCTAATTTCCTAATATAACCACCGATCCCATCAGCGGAACTTTTTCCGTGGCCAGCCTCACTAAAGTTGTATGTAATATCCTCTAATTGAGTATAGCACTGAGGCAAGTACTGGGTTATGAGATAAAACATTTTCTTATTGCGGTACTGAGTCGTTGGACCATCAGTCGTTGGACCATCACTTATTATATGTATTTTTTTACCTCTGGATTTGTTGCTAGATAAGCATCAAGTATTTTTTTAATATGAACAATTATAACAGAAGGATCATGTCTGAGAGATTTTGACAAATTAGCAAAACCTTGAGAAAAGTTTGAAGAGTAAATCATGCCAGTGTGTAAAGTACATTGTACTCTACTGGCCCCAAAGTGCACTGACTGAACTTCCGTTTCATACTTACAAGAATAATTTTCACTGAAATCAGTGAGGAGTCCCAACTCATTGCTTTGTAGAAACTGAGTAAGTTTTTTCATGGAATTGTTTGATGAATAATTCTGTATTCATGAGCCATAATAAAATCTAGATCGTGTTTAAAATGCTGAATTGCTTGTCCTATCGTATAACTTTAACAGTTATTGGTTTTTTGTTTTTCATTAATTCTTCGTTCTGAAGATACTTCCCATTTCATGTAAGATATTTTATCAATAGGGTTAGTATCTTTCATGTTAAATTCTAAATTTTTTAACTTAGATTCTTCACACTTTCTTGATAGACACCCTTCAGAATCACTGTCACATAAGAAACTGCTCAAAATTTTATATGGCGTACTTTCTGTCAATCTATATACATAAAAGACTACTTCTGAAACCGTATGTCCGGGGTAATCTTCCAAACTACTGGACCGATTTTAACCATTTTTGCACAGTTAGATAGCTACAGTAACAGAGAGCAGGATAAGCTATAATTTATTTCTAAAAAGCTTAGTTTAAAAAAGTTATTATGGAAAATAGTAAATTTCATTTAATTTCCCCATTAAATAATTAAATTTTCAGTGCATTGTTGCAAAAATTTGGTTGCCATGCAACAACAATATTAATAGTAATCATGGTGAAAATTTTGAACCTAGGCTTCGCTGGAGTAAGTATGAAATTTATTGCTTTGTTAGGATTTTTAGATTCATCTGTGCCAATAATCGCTAACGAGACTAAATAAAAAGATAATTGATTTTGGCAACAATTATAGAACAGAAAATGTTTATAGTCAAAAAATTTCTAAGTTATAGGTACATAAGATGTTTTCACCAATGTAGTCGCAAGGATATAAACTAATGATGGGACTTATTTTACGTGTAATGTTTGGAAATACTTGACTCCAGTGCGATTGATTTTACAGGATGCGACATTGATTGCGACACAAACTTGCTGATTTTAATTGGATGCTAATTAGCAAGGAGTGGTCAGAAAGGAGTGGGAAGAGTCTCATTTTAAAGAGAGGGTCCTGAAGTTTTGTTATCTCATAGTTTAGTTGTCGCCATGCGTTGGACAAAGGAGCAACGAACGTTCGCCGCCGAATCTTACTTTTCAAATAATCTTTCGGTGGTCGCCACTCAACGTGCCTTCCGAACTCGGTTCGAAATTCAGCCCGTTGTTCCCATTCCAGGCTGGGAATCGACTGTTTCGTGGGTGAAAACATTCAGTGAAAGTGAGAGGGTGGCAAAAAGAGGCCCAGGAGGTCAACGGATTTCCAGAACCCTAGAAAACGTCGAAAAAGTGAGGGAGTCGTTTTTGCGCTCTCCCAGGCGTTCGGCGCGTAAACACGCTGCTGCTTTGGGGTTTTTTGATTGGACAATGAGACGAATTCTTCACAACGAACTCCAGTTTCATCCCTACAAACTTGCTGTAGTTCACCAGTTGAGTGATGATAACGTCTCCTTGAAAGGTGACGTACCGTGGACGGCCCGCTCTTCCGATTTGACACTCTGTGACTATTTTTTATGCGTGGTATCTCAAATCGATCGTTTACAACGACAAGCCCCTAACCCTGCAACGCCTGCAGAACAACATCCGGCTTGCTATCACCAACATCCCATCAGTCGACATGCTCGAAAGAGTGCAACAAATCTAGGGTACATGAGTGCATCATTAACAGGGGCCGTCATTCTTCCCGATGTAGTTTTTAAATCTAACTAATATAAAAATTCAGAATGGGTACCATATCTTATAAAAAGTAGTAAACTGATACATGATTACTTTTCCCTTAGTTGACTTTTCAAGTCTGCAAGTTTCTCCGCCGCACCCTGTACCAAGCTTATAACATTTCCGATTTACCTAAACATTATTTGTAGCTTGCATTTGTATTTAAGGTGTGTAATACAGTTTTTTAGTTTGTCCAGTCAGAAAAAAATGCTATTGTTTACAGAAGTAGCAATTGTGTGTATGATATGCACTTTAATGTTGAAAAATTCATGAACGAGTGTCACTAAAACGCCATACCCGGCCGAAACCCGGGCAGTGCCGGGTACCCGGCTAGTAACTTCATATAACGCTTTGTTACTTGCTTTCCATTTATTTTTATTGAAGCTTTTTTATCAGGAATTCTTACTATTCTCTTCATAAAAATTTATCACCCGATCTTGTATAAATTTTTGATTCCTTTTTGCATTTTTTACATACTTCAGTGACTGATTACTCCTATGAACTCTTGAAGAAATAATAGGAGCAACATTTTTCCTAATGGCAGATATTTGTCGATATTTTTTAACAATTTTTCCGCTTATTGCTCGACCCAATATTTGCTTAAACTTAGAACTGTTTGAGTCTTGGTAGGACGATTTTAGTTGCCTTACCATAACTTGTTGTACCATAAATTGTGGAATTCGGCAACTTATATCATTACTAGTATCAGGTACTTTTTTACTACGTAGTGTTGGAGCCATCTGCATAAAAAAATATTGCAATTAATGATTAAAACAATTTTATTACTAATTTATAATTTTGTTACACGGTACTGACAGACACGGTACTGACATTTTCATTTAAAAAAATTACTGTACCTGTTTGGCTGTAGTTTTGTTAATGTCCATTTATCGTGTAGTTTAGGTTAGTATTAAGTACAAATATCTGCAATTTTGGATAGGAAAAATCAATAGTTGTTAAAGAAATCCATACCACGGTACTGACAAGAAAAATTATGACATACCTTTTTCAAAACGGAAATCTAAAATGACACAACCTCTTTGCACTATTTCGTCATCTCTATGCTTGTAAATATTACTCAGGTGAAGTGATTTCAACATCGTTCACAAGGCGTTTCATAAATCTCAATGTAGACGGCGCTCGAGTCACACAAATGCAAATTTTAAAGAAACGTTAAATTTTGGGGACAAGAGTTATTGAACCAGAATTCAATATTAACTTAACGTATTGACCAAAATACAGGTCGTTTCTTTTATTTCGATCATATACATTAGAATTTATGAGGTAATTACTTCAAATTATTTATTGCAACCAAAAAAATTCAACATTTACAGAAAAACTCAAAAAAGGGACATGACACGGTACTGACATTTTGGTGATATGTTGTAGGTTTTCTCTTAATGCAAGTTATATTATATAAAAAAAAAATATGATGGAATGTGTTCCTAAGCATTTAATAAACACAATCATCTCATTAATAGATTATTAAGTAATGAAAATTGAGAATAAACAACATAGGACATAAAAAATCACAGTTAGAATAGAATCACCCATAAACTAATGATGGGACTTATTTTACGTGTAATGCTTGGACAAACTTGACTCCAGTGCGATTGATATTGTAAATATATATTTATTTTAATTTACAGGGTGCTGCAGAGAAACTTTCTGATTTTAATTGGATGCTAATTAGCAAGGAGTGGTCAGAAAGGATTGGGAAGAGTCTCATTTTAAAGAGAAGGTCCTGAAGTTTGTTATCTTATAGTTTAGTTGTCGCCATGCGTTGGACGAAGGAGCAATGAGCGTTCGCCGCCGAATCTTACCTTTCAAATAATCTTTCGGTGGTCGCCACTTAAAGTGCTTTCCGAACTCGGCTCAAAATTCAGCCCGTTGTTCCCATTCCTGGCTGGGAATCGACTGTTTTGTGGGTGAAAACATTCAGGGAAAGTGAGATTGTGGCAAACAGAGGCCCAGGAGGTCAACAGATTTCCAGAACCCTAGAAAACGTCGACGAAGTGAGGGAGTCTTTTTTGCGCTCTCCCAGGCGTTCGGCGCGTAAACACGCTGCTGCTTTGGGTATTTTTGATTGGACACTGAGACGAATTCTTCACAACGAACTCCAGTTTCATCCCTACAAACTTGCTGTGGTTCACCAGTTGAGTGATAACGTCTCCTTAAAAGGTGACGTACCGTGGCCAGCCCGCTCCCCCGATTTAATACGCCGTGACTATTTTTATGGGGGTATCTCAAATCGATCGTTTACAACGACAAGCCCCGGACCCTTCAACGCCTGAAGAACAACATCCGGCTTACTATCACCAGCATCCCAATCGATATGCTCGAAAGAGTGCAACAAAACTTCAAATCTGGGGTAGATGAGTGCATCATTAACAGGGGCTGCCATTCTTCTAGATGTAGTTTTTTAATCTAACTAATATAAAAATTCAGAATGGGTACCATATCTTATAAAAAGTAGTAAACTGATACATGAAGTAATTTTCCCTTAGTTGACTTTTCAAGTCTGCAAGTTTCTCCGCTGGCACCCTGTACCAAGCTTATAACATTTCCGATTTACCTAAACATTATTTGTAGCTTGCATTTGTAGTTAAGGTGTGTAATACAGTTAGTTTGTCCAGACAGAAACAATTGCCATTGTTTACAGAAGTAGTCATTGTGTATATAGATATGCACTTTAACGTTGAAAAATTCATGAACGAGTGTCACTAAAACACCATACCCGGCAGAAACCCGGGCAGTGACGGGTACCCGGCTAGTAATATAATAAATAAGAAACAGTGGTTGTAATAACCTTAAAATGAAAATCATTGTGGAGAAGAAATGTATGCTCAGAAACATTCTTATGATTTCTTTTATGATTTTTTTTATTTCACTTTTTTTAGTCTTTAAACAAAAAAAAAAAAATAGTTAAAGGAGAAATTTTTAATTTCCAATTTCTTTCAGATAGGCAAAATTCGTTCCTGGACCTGAGATGGATGCCGCACACCTCGTAGTTCTTTCAAATGCTGCCGTAACTGCGCTTTTACATGCAGGTCCTGGTCAAATACGAATCTCTATCTAATACGAATATCTACTTTTGAAATCCGTCCAGGCGTCATCGAGTAATCGTTTAAACTAGCTGCCAGGGCAGCTAAATCAGCTTCTTGCGGCATGTTGATGCATAACGCTCCCTAATTTTTACCTCATTCTGATGTTGGCCCGCTAATGAGTTTCATGTTTGATTCAGTTTAGCCTTCGTTCAAAATTCTCATTACCATTATTATTACCAAGGCTTTACTAAGACGCTATCTAGTGAATCCTTGTTATTACTGTTTCATATGAACCACGTTTTATAACAATGGATTTCATATTTAATCATTAAGGAAAATAGCTTTAAATTTGAGCAAACATTTGAAAATTTTTTCTCAATTTCTTCAGAGTTCCTTTATCAAACCTTATGAAAATTAAAACTAATGAAGCATGAAAAATGTCGAATCTATCGGTACCTGGTCCGACTTTGAGTTCATTGACGTTCAGGAGAAAGAAGTAGGGCATAGAAAGCTACTTAGATTTGTATATAAGTAGATACATAAAAAATTCAAAAAGACCATAGAAATGAATTTGATTATGTAATCCAGAGAAGCCTTACATTCAAAATGGTAATTATTACAAGCATAAGACATTTTCGCCGCAACGTGGGACATTTCCGCCGCAAAATTTATCTCTATCATCCCCCTCATGAGACATTTCCGCCGCGTCTCTCCCCGCCGTTTCTGTACAACAGGACAAATCCGCCGATTGAGCTGATAGAGTGTAATATTTGGCGAGCTAAAATTGGCGAAGTTTAAATTGATTTACACTTCTTTTTGACTTCTTTGCGATTTCCCCCCTAATATAAGTATTCCGGGAATAAATTCCGCTTTTATGATTTAGTCTTTGTCGCCAAATGAAGATGTGTCGCCAAGAATAAAAATTTTAAACCAGTAACCCCTTTCTCACCCTTGGAAATGGCGCGGCGGATTTGTCCTGTGCCAGTCAGAGGGGGAATAGGAGTAGCGGCGGAAATGTCCCATGCGGGAAAGAGGGGGATACAATTTCCTGGGGATATGTCCTGCTCTGATTATTACGATTACTGTGATTCCAATTTCTATTTCGAACGATTTCTGTAAATTCCCGTTATCAAACCCGGACCGCGAGAGGATGGGACCAATTGGAAAAAAAAAATCCTTTCAAACAAAAAAATAATTTTTTAAATCGGTCCAGGTGTCTTCGAATAATCTTTGAACACACAAAAGAAAATTCTTCGACGAATTGTACAACCTCCTCCTTTGTTGAAGTCGGTTAAAAAAGAAACATTGCACTATTAAGTGATACAGTACGAGTAATTTTGATGTCACAATGAACACCCTAATGATTTTAAAAACATATTTACTTATTTATATAAAGATAAATTGCACTTTGACGTATCTCGTTCATTGATTTTTGCAAGGATACGCAGTGTTTGAGTTTCGCAAGCTTTCAAAAGATATTATATTTGCCATTACATACTTCACTGGTTTTCGTACAACAAAAACCCAATTAGTAATGAATGGAAGTCTTCAAGAAGAATAAAAGGTATCAACAAATGAAAGGCGTAAAACATTTTAGTCATCATAATAAATCGATTTTCAGACCATACATTTTTTTAATATTAGGTACATCACTGAATGAGAATGGTTTACCCAACTTTCAAGAAAATCCGGGTTGCCTGAGGAAAGCAATACCACAAAGATTAAGTGCCCCGAAATGCTTCTCCGATAAAACTCCTCTTTTAACAGATAACGAGCAGCACTTTGTTTGCCGCCAATGGAATTGCCGGAAGAAGCACTACACACAAAGTTTTCTAAAGCATTATCTTAAACGTCCGATAATGGAGGAAAAGAATGATATTCTTCTGCGTAAAAAAAAAAAGTTCAATGCCCTAAATATGTTTTTCAGTCTTTTCAAGACATGTTTTATCAGGGCATTTGTAAGACTTGAGTACGTGTGAGAATTTTTCAGGATGGAACAATATTTTAAATTTTTGTAAATCATGTAAAATAAAGAAAAAAAAAGCTTTTAGTAAAATTTAATTTTCAAACAAAACTATTAAAAATAATGCGGGTCATTGAAAAAACAATGCATTACATGGGAATGATGAGCTCTATGTTAAAAGTAATTATAAACTTTAAGTTCGTTGTACCTCAAATTCGCAATGGCATTTTTCTTCAAAGCATTAGATTATAATGATGGATTTGACAAACATAGGCAAGGCGGGGCAATACCACAACTTTAAGCATTGAATTAAAACGAAAATACATTTAGATATTCTTTAGGATAATAATAGCACATTTTCTTACACGTTTTAATGGAAATTATCTGAGTTTGAAAGATTTAAGCACATTCTTATTTTGAAATGAATTTTACTTTTAATTTCAAAAGTGTTACTACTAACTCTCATACATAAGTACACGCAACCATATTTTTAGCGGTTAAAAGTATGGATTATAAATTGGACGTAATAAAATATAAAAAAAAACTTTTTAAATTTAAAGACTATTTCTGTCCGCTCATTCGCACTAAAAAGTATAAAATAAACGGTGAAAATGCGCTTTGGGTCCCTGCTTGGCGCATTTTCAAAAAGTCGCCAACTGGCGCGTTTTTCCTTGTCTCGTGAATTGAAAGCTGCGAGAGACAGTACGCAAAAATTGGCGACTTTTTGAAAATGCGCCAAGCAGGGACCCAAAGCGCATTTTCACCGTTTATTTTATACTTTTTAGTGCGAATGAGCGGACAGAAATAGTCTTTAAATTTAAAAAGTTTTTTTTATATTTTATTTCAAAGTTTTTTCGTTTTAAAATTTATTTAGAATTGCGTGAAGACAAACGTCGTTAAGCATAATTTACCGAGAAAATAACAAACGCCGTTAAAAATGCTATTCATGAACACTTTATTTTTTATTCATGAGAATATTTCGTTTCCAATTTTGTTAATTTATCAACTTACTTTGAGTCAAACGCCATCAAGCGTAATGTTCAATTTGAAGAACTACCAATGCATTTTCTACAGCCCCTTTTAATAAGTCACTTAAGTAAATTTTTGAACTGGACTAATATGTTGATTGTTAGCTAATATCATTCGTTTCATTTCTTCTTTTGCTTTAATATTGCAAGGTTTATCTCCAACAATTTCAGTTGAATTTAAAGCTTCTAGTCGTAGTCCTGCCAATGTTAGTACTCGACTCAACTCCACTATAAAGCGGAAGCGCATTAAAGTTCACGCGGCTGGATTTAACTCTGCAATCGGAAGTAAAACGTGAAAACCATGACAGAAGCAAGTACAGAAAAAGTCTTTAATAATAATAACAAGAACAATAAAATATTTACATTGCGTTTTAAAAGGTCATATAAACAAACTACCACTGATCTTCAGTCAACTGACGTGTTTTTCCTTGTTGTCTCGCGTAGTTGAAAGCTCCAAGAGACATTACGCAAAAATGGCGTTTCTATGTCGACAAAACCGAAATCCGTGTTTGGCGAGAAAAGGGACCCAAAGCACAGATTAACCCAAACTAATTCTATATCATCGCCTTCTATCGGCCTGTTGCCACGCATACCATCCAAAAGTATATTCCTAACACCTTTTCAGAGGAGCGACCTGATCCTTCGTGTCGTTAGCACATAAACATCTTCACAAAATACATATATATTAAAGGCCTATATTTAAGGTTTGTAATGATTTACTCCTCGGAAATCTACAGCACACTCCCCTTCCTACACCCGGCAACCCCAATATTTTCTTCTCTCGTCCTGTTACCAAACGTGAATTAGAAAAGTCCATTCCAAACGTATTGACAGCAGAGCGGCCTAACGCTTTGTGCCATTATCACAAGAGAATCCTCACACAAATAAATAAAAGCATTTATATTAAAGGTGTACTTTTTTAGCTTATATATAATGACTTAATGCCCAAATTCCACAACACATTCCCTTTCCTTCCAGCTGGCCACCCCCAATATCTTCGTCTCTCTCTTTTTCTTACCACTTGTCCCTTTTTAAAATTCAATTGTAAACGTCTTTACAGCGGAGCGGCGTGACGCATTGTTCCGTTCGCACGCATGATGATTCTTACATAAGTAAAAATATTTAAATGAAAGGCTTATACATAGCTCACGTGAAGATTAAATGCCCACAATCTGCAAATATATCTTTGTTTTGGTTAGCCTTGAGATTAATGTGTTAAATTTATTGTTTGTTAAATTTATTTTGTGTTACGCACTGTGCCGCTCGTTCTACTATAAAGCGGACGTGCGTTTAAGTTCACGTGGCTGAATTTAACTCTGCAACAAGCAAAAGGTGAAAACCATGACAAAAGCAAGTACAGAAAAAGTCTTTAATAATAAAAAGGAGTAGTGTTCACACAACATTTTTTGTGCTAACTTCCAATTTCTTTTTTTTTTATACGTAGGCGTTTCGAACTCATAATGTGTCATTGTGAACCAATTTTCGCGGGGTGTGATTTTGTTTGGAGGTTACAATTTAGAGAACCTAAGTACAATCTGTTGAACTAACATGTTTTCACATGTCTGCTGAACAATGAGTAAATCCCGTAGCAGATAAAATTTTCCATTCCTCTATTCCAGATACTCACATTAGAATCAGAGCAAACAAAGGCAGACATAGATATGTCAACTAATTTATTTAATCATTAATCTAAAAATTGTAAATGAAAAATTTAATGATTTTCATGAATAATTTTATAGCAGTATAGGGACCACAAAGGGAAAACCATAGCATGTAAAAGTTTCATAACAAACCGATTAAGTTTTTATACATATTGATCATGTTAGTAAACAGGTCTTGTGTATTTAAGGGTTTATAAAGGTACATAAAGGGTACAGAAAGATTTGTGAAAAATAAGGTCAGAAGCTAATTTGTAAATCCGAAAAAACCCTATTGAAAATATTCTCAAATGACTATACTAATTATGGAGTAATTGGCCGCTTACTTAATTTATCCCTATTTAATGCAGTAAAATGCAAAGTGAAATAAAATACTCAGCAGTTTTACGCCGTAATATGATATAGTCATTTTACGCATCCAAATATTTAGTTTGAGATATTGATTGCTACGCTTTCCAATATTCCTCTATTTCGTCTGCAATATGGAGCAAAAGAAGAGATATACTTTAAAACGTTTTCCAATATGCAAAGATTTATCGATTCTGAACTGTTTCTTTTCTTAGTAGATGCATTGATTTCTTCTTACGAAGTGTTGCATATATAACAGTAATTTAAATGACTGAAGATTTTTAAATTACCATATTCTGAGATAAGTTTAAGATTACAAAGGATGGAAGATGGTCATATATCAAAAGGAAAGCAGGAGTGTAAAAAAAAATCCAATATATATTTTTGATTAATTGTGACAAAATTACTTGGAACTTTGGGTTCTTTAAATCGATTTCATTTTCAGGATTTTTTCCTAAATAATATCGTCAGCAAAGTATAGATTGAAATTAAAAATTTAGTAAGGATGGGTAACATTAATTTACTTTATTCAAGCTTATATGAAAAAAATAAACGAATAAAAACAACACTTCTATTCACAGCACGTCTATTTTTTGGCAAATGTAGAAATTAAATAAAATACATAACGTTTTAATAAAATAAATAACATACATTTAAATAAAATAACTAACATACTAATTTTTAAGAAATTTTTGCTATCAGAACATTTTTGCAACCATAATGAATAAGTTGGACATTCTGAATATTCCTCTATTGAATACTAAAAACATGGAGGAAAAAAATCGTTTTCTTTCTGCCGTGTTTCATTTTATAATATAAGACATAATAGAAGAATTTGTTTTATTGCCGTCTTATATTTTTTTCTAAGCTTTGCGACTGATAGCTTTGAAACACTGCAAGGAATAAATATATTAAGTGTGTCTGTTTTGTGATAGAGATCACCTTTTAATGATTCTTCAGTCTGTGATTAAAAGTTGTACACTGCAAAAAATGAACTTTTTTTTAGCAATATAATACTGGCAGTAGAAGTTCCAGTTAAAAACTAAAATACGCGGTAATAAACTGTAAAATTAGCAATTTTACAGCTTATTATTGCAAAAGTAACAATTTTTACAGTTTATTATCACAAAATCAGCTGTATTATACTGTAAAAATAACATTCATTTTTTTACAGTGTAGATCTGAAGAGGTTTTAAAACTTTTAGTTAGATGTAAAATACATATTTTCAGTTTTACCGTGAGGTAAAACTCAAAGGATTGAAAGCATTATAATCTCCACCAGTTTACTTATTATTAACTAAAATATGCTTAAAGAAGCTATTTGTAGTTAATCCAAACAAAATTCGCTCAGAGTGTAAAGTGTGGTAATTTATGAAAATGAGTTACTTTATTAACGTTATTAAATACTTGTCTAAAAAAACTCATGCACATGTACTTATTTATTTATACTTATGTGTGCGCATTTTCTGACATTCCTCAAAAATGCCTCAATCATGTAAACACTATGCAAAGAGGCACATCACTTAGTCGTGTTCTTAAAACATAAATAAAAACTCGAAAAGAACTTTAAATGGAGTGGATAAAACTTTTTCTTTCTATACCTACCAAAAATACTTAAGATAATTGAAAGAAAGAAAGATGGGGGAAGGGGGAGGAAAACTTAAGGACTGAAAGTAGTTTGGACCAGCTTGAGTTCAGAAAGTGCTTGATATTAGCAGAACGTTTGCAGAATAATAATAAGTTTTAAGCTTGTATCTCACGTCGCAAAATAATTGGAACAAATCTTCTTTAGAAAAAATGATATAGGAAGCTTTTAATACACTGATGCAGTATTTTAATATTTAACAAGATACAGTATGTTTAGTAATTTAAGCACAACCGGATAGTCAAGTTCTTCTAAAACTATTTCATTTATTCTTTTTTTTTGTTTGTTTATTGATACTGTATTTACTTGATTGTAAATACGATTGAGATTTTTAAATAAGAACAATATATGTAGGACTATTCTAAGATCATTTCTTTGCTTTGTGAAATACATAGCATGCAAAAAGTTTAAAGATATTTATATATACTCACTTTTAAAATTGTAATCCTTAAAAATTTAAACTATTTAATACGTTTATTTTAAAACATACAACTGTACTCTGTTATCTTCTTACAGATGAAATTCTTATTTTTTAAAGATTTTTTATTTGCTTTCAAAACTATTTTTCAATGAAACATTTCGCTCGGCAATTATTTTTTCCTTTAATATATCCATTATAAGTTAATTCTATAAACAAAACTTTGGATTTGTTCTTGTTTAACTATCCTCTATCGAAGTAAGAAAATAAATGCATGTTATAAATAATGAAATGTTAAACAAAAAGTATATCATGTACTAAATATATCCTAAAATCTTGATATTTTCCTTATTTTTGTTGCTAAAATTGTTTAGATATGATACACAATTACTTGATTCAATTGCCTTGACATTCAATTTGCAGAAAGTAAACTCTAAATTTTGGATTAAACAGAACATTTAAGAAAAACTTTTGAATCCATAGAAACAAGTAATAAAAAAAACTGTGTATTCACTGGAAGGGGTGGAGATGTATTGTAATCGTATATAATCTCTCATAAAACATTTTAATCAGATTGTTTAGGGGTTTTACTTAATTTTACACAGTAAGGGAAACATTGATGTATCGAAAATTTTCTCCTCAAATTTCGACCCCAAACTCTATTTCACTCACCCGGAATAACTGTTGTTGTTTTTTTTTCTATGTGGTGCACATATATATCGCACACTGAAAATGAAAAGTACATTTTTTTAAACTGTTAGAGCATTCAATAGACTATAAAAACAAATCTGCCTCTTTTATTCTCAGTATGTGATATGTACTTGCGGACGTATGGAAAACCAAAGCATTAGTTTTAACAATCCCGAGTTAACTACGACGAGTTTTCCAGTGACGACGCGACGGTATGTATGTATCTCGCATAACTCAAAAATGGTATGTTGCGGGAAATTGAATTTCGGTATGTAGGATCTGAGGGAATCTAGTTTTGCGCCTACCCTTTTGGTTGCTTTCAACTGTTCCAAATAGGGTCTTTTACCTATTTTTGATTTAAATCAGAATTAAATTTGCTTGTTTGATTGAAATAGATTTGATTCGAGTTTTATTATGTTCTGTCACACTACGTTATTACCCTTGTGTTGAACATGACTAAGAGTCAGACAGACGGACTAGCATGTATTTCCAAATTATTTTCCTTTTTTTAACAAATGCATTTTATTTAGAAACATTTTATTTTATTTTATTTTATTTTGTATTTTAAAAACACGTGTACAAACTTTATAGTATTTTTTGTGAAATATTACCTTTTTTATTCACTTTTAGCTTTTTTAATTTGTTTTCTTTTAACCATATGTTTATTTACTTTTTATTAACTTATTTCTATTTCTTCTTCTCCTTCTTCAAAAAAAATCTTGAATAGGTTCAAAACCAAAATTTAAGTGTAAAATGCTAGAGTGGCAAGACGGACAATTACATAAACACACTTCTAAAATTTTTCACTGAAATACAAATTTGGCAGTGAAACCCTATTACGTTTCTCAACTTCAATGTAAATAGTATCCCCTTACCAGTGTCAGATTATGAAACAACTTCCTCCTTCCTACCCTCTAATGCAATGGCCACTTCCTGATGACCGAGTAATTTCGTCATCCGGGGCTGAATATCCGTGAATTGCAGTGAAGCCACAATCACGCTCAGGCGATAAATTACTGAGCCCTGTCCTCGTTCCTCCCAGATCACTGCACTCAGGTCTATTACTGTCGCGTAGCAGGAGACAGTTTGTTTGAAATGTCAAATTTCGCACGCTATTACATGGCAACCAGATCAAGAAAACTGAATAGTATCTAGCAGGGCTACTTTAAAATTCATGCGTTGAAATTTTATTATTCGTCTGAAAATTTACTATTGGACTTAAATGCGGTCAAGCCTCTGAAATGAGTTTCAGCCGTTATGAATTCTATTGCATAATGTATAACAATTTCCGTCATTTCATGATACTTATTAATAAAATAGTCAAATCGTAAGAAATTAATGTTCATTTAAGTATTTTTATGCATTTTAAGCATAATAATTATTCGAAGTTCGTGATGTTGAATCATTGCAGTGACTTGACGAGTATAGATGGAACTGGCGATTTATTTAAGTGTGTCAAATTTATAATAGATTTTGACCTTGAAACATTGAATAAATAATTAGACATTAAATATTCAATTATGCATTTGCATTTTGAAATTCGCACCTTTAGCTCAATCAGTTAATTGTCAACTCTTAAGAAATAATCCTACTCATTAACCGTATAATTAAAATTAACTAGTGAGTATTATTTTTCAAGTTTCGTTATGTTAAAACAATTCAGAAATGCAATTTTGGTTTCACTGTCTCTATTAAAGGAACAATTGGACAAAGGTGATATGTCACAATTTTTGAAACTTACTTTTTACCAAGGATAAAGGTGATAAGTATCATATCCCCTTAATCACAGATATGGTTGGTAACTAAGAATATGAACCCGTTTTACCCGTTGAGAAAAATCCATTAAAAAATAACACAACATTTTTTTTTTAAAAGCTTTTTCTAGGAAAAAAAAAGAAAAAAAAATCACATATCACCTTTATTCACGTTTCCCTTCAATTGTACAACCATACGCATATGAGAAACTAGTTTTCATTCAGTTAAAATATTATTTGCCGCATAGATTTTAATATATATGTACATATACATAAAACAGTTTCCCAAAATGTATCCTCATATTCTGTTGCTAAAATTAAAAAAAAATCGTGTTGTATACCTTGCCAAAACACAAAATCTAAATTCAATTTCGCACTAAATTTAAAACAAAACCAGCATTTGGCTGCCTACCAAAACGGATAATTCCCTACCAGCCGATAAAAGCACTTAGACACATAAAAGACTTATACCTTACCCTAGCTAAGCGTTTCAAGTCTCAAAGTATTTGTTGACGTTTTCTTAAGATTAAACTTACGTTTTCTAATAGCTTTATAATTTAGTTTCCGAAGAATAGTTACAGTTATCGACTGCAAACTGTAGCGTTATATCTTTTTTTTTTTTTTTTTCGTTCGAAAGTACCTTCTGCCCAAGACCTTATAAAAAAAGAGACCTATCATTTTAGAGACATT
Source organism: Uloborus plumipes (assembly GCA_038373865.1). NCBI lineage: Eukaryota > Metazoa > Arthropoda > Arachnida > Araneae > Uloboridae > Uloborus > Uloborus plumipes. Next base: position 29,266 of record JAXGGA010007220.1, on the reverse strand, counting down.
TCTAGTTCGGAAGTAATGAAGCTAATGGGATATAGGTTTTTACATTAAAAGTGCTTCTGGTGTAAATGAGACTTTTGTTACTACATGTGATATAAAATCCAATGTCTTAGTTCTTTAGTTTATGTTTTGGAAATTAGTCAGGTATGACAAAAATGTAAACTATAACTAACAATTCCACACATTAAAGGATCAGTAACGTAAGGGTATTTTGTTTGATAAACTCGTACTTACCATGTAAAATAGTTTGCAAGTTAATTATAATCTCACGTTTTCTTTTTTCTTAATCTCGGAAAGACATTTTAATGATGCGAAGTCTTCATTTTTAATACTTTATCTTTACATTTTATTGATAAGATCATTTTTTCTTCAAAATATACCTTAAAAACCAATTTCTAGAGAAATTAATCCTGTTTTCTTTTTCCATTAGTGCATTGCTATAGTCTATTTCTTTGATAATCTTCTTTGGAAAAAAAATTAAAAAAAAAAAACATAGCTTTGGTTATTTAGTTCATGCTTTTGTAAATTTGAAATAGTATACACACTTTTATTATTAAACTAGCGGTACCCGCACTGCTTTGCCCGTGGTATAAAATAAAAAAATAATTTGTAAAAAATTGATATAGCAGAAAAAAATACTCTATTTTAGTTATAATTCAATTTTATTCCTTCAAAGTATGATATAAAAATTTAGTATGGACCATACACTACTTCCTTTTACGTGTAAATTTCTTAGTAGATGCTTTAAGTGCTAAAATAGTGCTTGGAGTGAGCAAGATAACAATCCAACATTTGCATCCCTAGTTTGCTACGAAACAATGCAAAAAAAAAGAAAATGTTTTACAGTGAGTTTTTCGCAAAATATCGCCAATAGCGCCAAATTGAACCCCCCCCCCCAAAAAAAAAATATTAATAATAGTAATAATATTTTCTTCGCCAAATTTGTGCGATGTGTCGCCATATTAGCTTCAAGCACTTGGCTACCAAAAACTTGGCGATATATCGCCAAGTGGTCGCGCAAATTCATATCACTTTTGTCTGCATCGAAATTAACACTGATTTACCCCATAAAAGGGGCAAAACACCCCCTTGGGGACATTTGAATTCAACCCCAAGGGGAGGTGCACGAAAATAAGCCAAAAGAGAAAATAATAACACATTTGTTGTTCACAGACTTCTTTTCTAACTTCAAAAACAAAATAATACATTTTCCGAAATGACACAGTTGACACACTCTAGAAAGAACGTTGCAATATATCAATACGATACATGTAAATATACTGACATAAAATTGAATGTCAAATTATGAAAAAGTCGCCAAAAAATTTTAATATTATCGTTTATTTATTAAATTCAATTACTGCTGCAAATTACAATACCAACAATAAATAATCATATTGCAAAAATATATTTGAAGCATTTTTTCTTTTAAACTCAACTGATCCTAAAAATTTTAAGTATTAGTCATAGAACTGCTGTCGTGCATTGATAATAAAAACAATAAACACCGACGAACATCAACCAGCAAACGATACATTAAAAGCTAAATTCGTTCACTCAAGCCACTTACTGCAATTTATGTTGAAATAAATATTAATAATAAAGCAAAATATGTTTTGCAGACGATAAATTTAGAATGGTTTACTATCATGTTGTCTCTTTTTTTGACCTCATTTGGTTAAAGAATTATTCCCTCTTCGACACAGTTTGTCAGATCGCCAAAATGTCACTAAATTCACAAAAATTGTGCGCGTCAGTTTCTTTCTTCTCCACCCATTTTAAGGAAATGACTCGATTTCTCATTTGATTGACAGGTGCCATCTTATCACGGTTTTATATATTTCATTGGACTAATTTTAGGCAGAAATTCAAGTAAAACAGGCGATCGCAAATTACAATCGCTACTGGAAATGAATTACATTAGAACGTTTCTTGATAAAAACATCGTGACGTCAGCGTGACGTTTGCGTGACGTTTGCCTATGAAAAACGAGCTAGATAAAACGTCACAGCCTACTTGGCGAATAAGAGGAGATCACTGACTGCTTGTGAGCTCTTATTGGCTCCACCCGTAGTGACGTCAGTGCCAAGTTAAGTTGATGATAATGTAATTCACTTCCAGTAGCGATTGCAATTCGATGCGATTGCAATGGTGTTTCACTTGAATACCTGCCTTAATATGGCTTGAAGTTTGGATTGCTACAAAAACAAATACATTTTTGAAATTATTAAGGGAAAAAGAACGAAACAAATAAACGAAATAAAAACGTAACCATGTTAACAACATGAAAAGTTGATTTCCGTTGATAAAATATTTCATTTCATCATTATTTTCAAACAAATTTTAATCCTCGAGCTTAACCATTTTAGAATCGTTTGGCTTGCTTTGCTGAAGGTAAGACTTGAATTTCTGGGATTCTATGAACAATTATTACAGCCCTTCTAATGCTCGTAGAAACTTCAAACTGACATCATTTTTAGCAGAAAAGTTCAAGCTTTCGATTGACATAATACTTGAAAATGTGTATGAAATATTTCTCCCCTATTTTATCTAATTTTCGCTAAGAATTAAAAAAGAAAAAGAACGAAATACAACTTTTGAAAAATCGCTACGTAGTGCATAACCTCGTGCTACAAACTAATTTTGTGCCAGATTCCATGAAAATCGACCGAACGGTTTTGGAGCTATTTGCGTAACAGACAGAAAGAAAGACAAACCTTCAGCTTTATTATTAGTAGAAATTAGAGATAGAGATAACTAATTTTGCTTTTGCAATTCATTCCTGTGCAAAAACAAAATCAAAAATCATCATACGGAATTGAAATAAACTTTGCGTTTTTAAAAATAGTAATATTTCCTCAATTATTCTGTAATTTAAAAATAAATAACCCCCAACTCGTTCTAGTCGTAAAATCAGTGTATTGTTATTCTGGTTATTATTGTAGACACATAAATAATAGTGTGTCGAAAATTTACTCTTAAAATAAAGTCACAAAGAACATGTTACGAGATCGGTACATTGTAATTGCGGTGAGACACCGTAATTCTGGGATTTTGTGACTGGTGACCGTGTGACTTCCACCAACGTCACTGACTTTGTCATGACATGTTGTTGTGCTATTAGAGTCATTTTATCGGGAAAATCATTACATGCATTTTCGAACTCCTTTTACACTGAATACTATTTTTAAAGGAATGAAATAACGAGTGCAAACAAAGCAGCACAATGAATAAAATATTTTTAACTTTTTATTTTTTGCAAAAAACTTCATTTTTTTAAAACAACAAATGCTATATAGACTAATATATATACATTTAAAAAGCTCACGTTTTGCTAAAAATAATAAATTATTTTAGCGGATGAGAGGCTCGCAGCTTACATTATAAGTTATTGTAAAAGTTGAGAGTTTTGAAGGAAATCTAGTTGTGGTGTAGTAAGTTAAAAAGTTAATTAATATGTAATAATCATCCATTCTATAATCTTCAATAATTTACCTCCTAACATAATTTAAAACCTAATTAAAAACTGAAATTCCCAATTAATTCTGCTGAAAGAAAAAGATAAATATTCTGCTGAAAAGGAAAAGAAAATAGCCTCAAGCATTGCTCCAATTTCTAACGAAAGACAACCTCATCTGGAAAGCAGTGAGCAAATGACATTAAATTTGGAAAATGATTACATTAGGCCGCGTGATCGTTAGTGTTTAAAAATCCACAAAACATTATAATAAGACTAGATGAAAAAAAACAAATTATAAAGTTAAATTCTCGAACAGTAAAAATTGCTCACTTACATTCCGCAATTAAACACGACATAAAAAAAAACAACTGTACATTGCATTGGAGTGAAATACTCTGGCTCGGCGTTCAGAAAATGCAAGAATACATCATCAAAAAAAAACAAACTCACCGTATGGGGTGTACACTCAGGTTTATTCATTGGTTATTAACAACATTTCTGGTTCTTTACAATCTCCTTCATCTTTGTACCAACAATATCTTTAAGTCGTTGATGCTGTACATCACACCTCGGATGATTGGGTACCAGAATTGGTGCTCAAAATTTTAATATCCAGAGACACACAAAACTGGCCCCATATCCGTTCACAAAATCGACTGGTCCTCACAATCTCTACCAAAATCTTTTAAAAGAATCAGAAGAAGCCTCCCGCAATCTGTGGTGCAGCTCCTTATATCTCCTGTTGTGTGTCGTTTGGCTTCACTTTACTTCTTTCCTTCACCTCCCTTGCCAGATCCCCCTATGTCTTCTTTTTAGCTGCTTTTTCTCTCCTTAATTGATTTCATCCAGGCTCATCACAGCCCTTCCCTGCAACCGTGACCTTTTTCTTCCCGTCGTGGGAGGAGTCCGAATTCCCCTGTGCTCGTAAATTGGGGGTGCGTCAGATACATCCTGTCTTCGTTCTCCTTTGCCAAAAACTGCTGCTTCTCTTTGCGCGGCCGGACGATTCCATTTAGTTTTCTTCGTCAAATCGGGGAAGGGAGAGGCGCTGGACTTAGCGAATTTTCGTAGAGTGTTCAGTGAAGTTTCATGAAGTCATGTACCCACCACATTCTTCCGGTGGTACGAGAAGAAAAAAAAAAGGAAAAAAAAAAAAGAAAACTAACCAGTCCATGCGGTGTGGAGACTAGCACACTACTATCATTAGAACCAATTCTGCAACATAGTAAACTTTTAAATTTCAATGAATAAATATATAGTGAAAAACAAAATTAATTTTCTTTTTTATATGTGAGAAACAAAATTTTGACTATATGACAAACAAAATTTTCTCTTTTAACATGTGACACAAAAATTTTTGTATGTGACCCCAAAAAAATTTTTTTTTTTTTTTTTTTCAAAACACAACATTCACAACACAGATATTACACATCAAACCAAAATTGAAACCGCCACAAGGTGAGTATCCCCCCATTCCCACAAATGTTCAACTGCAAGTTAGTAAAATCTCACCAACAGCCTGTACAAAATGGGACGGGAAAAATTTCTCTTTAACATGTAAGAGATACCTCATCTGCTCTTATTAAGACCTGAAGTCTCACAAAACACTTCACACATATTGGTAAACACACCATCCGTGACAGCATAGTTAACATACATGATTTAAAATGTGGTGTCAAACTTAACCTAAAAACTAACTCTACTATGGCAACATTCAGCCATACATTAAAAACATGTAACCAAAACTTAAACGTGACAATTCATTTTCATTTTTCTTTAGCAGTAACTATTATGCATACAGCTTCAACATAATTATCCATCATACAAATGTATATGGTTCCATTGAACCGGTTTTCTAACTGTTACATTTTCTACCAAGTGAAGAATTTACAACAAAGGAAAAAATAAAAAATACAAAAAAAAAAACAATTACTTATTAACTTAGAGATCTCTACTCTTTTTTTTTTTTTTGAACTTGAGGAAATAAGTGGTAACCACCCCAAACACGTAATGGCAAGTGTATAAACAACAAAGTACTTCCGCCTACCTTAAGCATACCCAAATCTTTTACCGCCCATCTACAACAAATTATGAAACTGACCAAAAACTAATTAGATACAACAACACCCTTGGAGTAATTATAAAGAAAACAAATGTACAATGACACATTGACATACCAACGCAATTGTCAAATTATTGATCCCCAAAGAAAATCAACCATGGATAATGTTTACGCCAGCATAAACACAGAGTTTCCAAGTGGATGAACAATAAAACAAAGTGTACAGTACACCAATCAAAAATCAACAGATATGCCATAATTAAAATCAATGGCCACACCATCACCTCTGCTGAATACTAACTCTGATGAACAGAAATTACCCCCAAAAATGCAGTAAACACACATTCTCTCAGACAACTAATGACTAACATCAAATCACCATGATCAATTCATAGGCAAAGATTTGATTCTGTATTATGAATAACTATACCCCGAGCATTGTATATAAAAAAATAGAACATAGCTGAATTAAATAAACACAAATAAACCATCCCCATGTTTGTAAACATTATCAACATAGAGGAAAAAAAAAAACCACCACAATTGCCCAGGACGCAATTGTAAACAAGCCCCTTTCTTATCTCAGAGAGAAAGAGCAGTATCATACTGCATATCAATACTAAACATACAACAATAACAACACAATACTAAAAATCACTGGCACAGACATGTCCCCAAGAACAAAAATTTTCCCGAGGGACCTACACTAGCTTATGAATGGGAACGTAAATAGTATTTAGGTACAGTAGGAGGTTGCACTTCCTGTGGACTAATTAAATTGTGTTTCCTAGGAGGGGCTACTCTTAGCCGGTCAACATGCACAATAAAAGACCTAGCATGTGGATTATCGAGAAGTTGAATCTTGTAGTTTAAATCATTTAATTTTTGAATAACACTATACGGGCCTGTAAATGTTGACTTAAAACCATACTTTGCTCTCAAGTAAACAATATCTCCTTCCTTAACATTTCTAACACTTGAACGCTGAAATTGTTTGTTGTTTTGTGAAGCTCGCTTGTCTTTAAGGTTACTATAGGCTGTTTCATTAGTTATTTTCAAATCAGTTAACACCTCATTAAGATAATGAGCTTTATCTAATTGTATAGGTTGAATATTTTCATTATACGTATCAAACACCAAAGACAGATTTCTGCCAAAATGAAGCATGTTGGGTGTGAACCCAGTTGTACTATGAATTGTCCCATTATACATAGACTGATGAATCAGGATAGCATTTTGAAATGACACACCTTTCTCAGTTAAACTAATAATTGCCGCCTTGGCTGCTGAGTTTATACGTTCACTTTGCCCGTTACATTTTGGGTTAAATGGAGACGTGTGAGAGGGTACTATACCTAGCGCTTTGTTTACCTTGTCAAAAACCTCAGAGATAAATTGTTTACCCCTGTCTGTGAGCACTAAGGCCATCCTACCAAATGTAGCAATATAATTAATAAAGTGTTTGGCCACTGTTTCCGCCGTAATATTGGTCAACGGATAGAACATAGCATGTTTAGAATAATGATCTAAAATTGTCAATACATTTCCATAGTGCTTTATAGGGCCCAGAATATCTAAACTTACAATATCATTAACTTTGTCTGGAATAGGAACATCCCCAAATCTACTTGGTTTGTTATTATAAGGTTTGTTTTTAATACACTCTTCACATGACAACACATAATTTTGCACACTGCCAAACATACCTTTCCAAAAATAGGATCTAGACACAATCTCAAAAGTTTTGTGAATCCCCGTGTGAGAAACATGAGCAATTTTTAGTACTTTAGCTTTTAATGACTCGGGAACCACTATACAACCACTGTCTTTAGTTTTGTTATTTTTATACATTAATAAACCAGAAAGAGGTGATACAAAAAAATTCTGAACTTTATTTGCATTAATTAAAGAGCCAGACTTTAGCATGGAGATAATTTCCTGAACATTGGTATCTGCTTTTTGCTCCTGTAATAGTGTATCCTTAGAAATTTCCATTGGTGTATCCGATTGCTCAAGTGCATTAACCAAATCATGTTCTCCTAACTCAGTAAATGGGATAATGGGACCTTCCGCAGTATCCTTAATAGCAGATTGCTTAAAATCAGGATCAGGGGCCCTTGAACCATAGTCCGCAAGAATATTTTCTTCCCCTGGTAAATATTCTATTTCATATTCAAATTCACTAATGGCCATTAACCAACGTGTTTCTATAGCTGCCGGAGATGTAGTTTTCTTATAATGTTTCAAAGGTTTACTATCGCTCAAAATTCTAACTTTTCTGTGAAAAATGTAGTCCTTAAATGCCATCATACCCTTGTAAATAGCATACAATTCAAGTTTTATAGGCGGGTAATTTTTCTCAGCTTTATTTAACCCTTTACTGTAATATGAAACTGGGTGATACCCATCCTCATACTCTTGTAACAGAACCGCACAAATACCAGAGTAACTTGCATCAGTTTGCAAAAAGAAATCCTTATTCCAATCAGGTAATTTGACAAAGGGTTGTGAAAAGAAAATTTGTTGTAATTTTTCAAAGGCAAATTGATGTTTGGCATTCCAATTAAATTTTGAATTCTTTCTCGTTAAGTCAGTGAGACAATCTGTTAATTTAGCATACTCAGGAATAAGAGATCTATAAAATCCACACAATCCTAAGAATTTCCTGACTTGTTTAACAGTAGTAGGGGGTTGGAATGCAGTAATCTTAGAAATATTGGATGATATGGGCTTAATGGAATTATGAGATATATTAAATCCCAAGTAATCTATCACATCTTTAAAGAAAACACATTTGGATGGAGACAGGGTAATGTTGTGAGCAATTAATACATCTAACAATGCCGTAACTCTCTCAAGAACCTGATCAAATGAATTTCCACAGACAATGTAGTCATCCATATAGCAAAAAATACCAGTAATGTTTTTACATTGTAACTCCTGACACAGGGAATCGGAGAGTTCCTGAAATGTGGAAGCACTTGTCTTTAGCCCAAAAACCATCCTCTTTGATCTGAATGAGCCAAATGGGGTAACAAAAGTAGTGTAATCTTGCAAGTGTTCAGGGAGGGCAATTTGCCAAAAAGCATTCTTCAGATCTAACACACAATAATATTTATAAGCAGAAATGCTGTTGATTAGTGTGGAAATCCGGGGGAGTGGGTATGCTGAATTTTGTATTGCAGAGTTCAATAATCTGAGATCCAGTGCCATTCTATATTTAGGTTTTGCCGAGGGATCCGAGGGGTCCATTTTTTTTTTAACTAGTAGAAGTGGAGCACTCCAATGCGAATTTGCACGCTCGATAATTTGAGCTTCTAATAACTCATTAATTTGATCTCTTAGTTCTTGTTGAAGTGCCTGAGGGACAGGAAAAGGAAGGGTTTTCAGAGGATTTAAATTTTTAAGAGTAATCTGTGGAACCACCCTGTCGCAATGGCCAAGGGTTTTAACTGACTTTGAAAAAGCTTGAAATTTATTCATTAATAGGTCAAGGAAAATTTGTTTTTGTTCAGGTTCCAAATGATCAAGTTGAAAATCAGATGGAGACAATTCGGCTTTTCTAAGAGCAATAATTTCATCCGAAGCAGTAATAACATTACAAATTTCCTCGTTAACTCCCTTATTCCCTGCTTTATCATAATTATGCACTAATTCAATATCAGTATCAATTTTCCCCATTATTCGGTTCTTGTTAATGTGAATAGTCTTATTGCTTAAATTTGTGACATAAGTAGAAAACTGATTATTTTGTATGTTATGCAGAGAGTGGTGTAACTCAATGTTATATTCATGAACAGTAGGTGTAAAAGAAACTAAATTATCAGAAATGTTACCTTTGCTATTTAGCAGAATTTGGACTGATTCCCCAGGTGGTACCATCACTTTTCGCGCTAAGACCACTTCATTACTTTCCTTTGACAAGCTATTTACTTCATTTTGGCTGGAAAAATTTAAAGGCAAGTAAAAATTCTCAAATTTTACAATATTCTTTTTAGAATCCAAAATGACATTATACTTTTTTAAGAAATCGAATCCCAAAATACCATCATAATGGTCATTTTTAAAATCAGCAATATAGAATACATGTCTGTGAAAGACTTTATGAATTTTAAATGACATTTCTACACATGCCGAGAACGACAATTGTGAATTAACTGTGCGAATTTGTACTGTTCTTGATAAATACCTCACCTTTGAATGTTCTTTAATCATTTCAAAAACATGTTTAGTAATCAATGACACCGAAGACCCTGAATCGAGCAAAAATTCACATGACACCCTATTAAACAACACAGGAATAATTGGCAAAGGCCCAGAATTTAATACATTTACCAATTTGTTTGGGGGCCATTTTGTATCAAATTGTATAGTACTCATCCCAGCATTTTCACTCACGTTTCCCTTGTTTTCCCCTATTCCAAAACATTTATTCTCATCTTTATTCCATTTTTCATTTTTAATATCACTATTACTTATGCAATGCTTATTTCTATTACTATAACTAATATTGCCAGTATGTATTTCTGGTGGTGACCCATCATTTCCCAAAGAGACAGAACTGTCACCTAAAATCTGCCTCTGTTGGAGTTTAAATTTTCGGGTTGAAAAGATCCTCTGTCTCTAAATGTTCTATTTGTATTCGCAGGATTTGATTGAAATTGTTGATCCTGAGTTGTACCGTGTTCATTTCTAAAAAAACCCTGAGGCACCGATTGCCCTCTATTTTGTGCCAAATATATCCTACAGGTTGACATAAAGTGGTTATTTCGACCACAAAAAGTACAAAAAGGCAAATTGCCCCTAAAATGTTGCCTATTCTCCTGGTTAAAACTTTGCGGACGATTAGGTCTTACGTTCTGGTGTACCATCTTTTGGTCACCGTTAGGGAGCATAGCTTTAAAAAGGTCACATTCTTTCAGTGCATGGGGTTGTTTACAAAGCCCACATGCAGTCGCTTGTGCTTTTACAATTAAAGACAGGTTTTCTACCTGTTTTCTTAATTCGTGCACCTCATCCCTCTGGGGAGGTTGATACACCGCAGCACAAGTCATAACATTAGCTTGACACAGAGCCTGTTGCAGAGTTGCAACATGTTGGGTCTTTTGAACCAATGCTTCAAAATTATCAGTTGGCTCGCCTATAACCTTTTCTTTTAAACTAATGGGTAGCGCAGCCAAAAATTGAATTGATTTAATCTGCGACAAGGCCTTGCTATCAGTGATGAAGGGGTACACTTTATGTGCCATGACCTCCAATCTGTACGCCAAATTTTGAATAGTTTCACCGTCAAGCAATTTAATAGATTGAAAAGCCAACAAATTACTCGCTGCACTTTCCTGACATTTGAAATAATTTCTCAATTTGTCACATGCCTCGGCAAAAGTCTTAATGTTGGCGCAAGATGGTGAGCTCGCATAGTACTTCTGAGCTATACCTCCTAATTTACTTTTTAAAAAGCAAAGGGTGACTTCATCACTCCACCCATTAAGTTTACTTAATTCTGTTACTTGACTAATAAACCATTCTACATTGTCTAGTTCTCCAGTAAAATTTTGTATGGTAAATTGGAATGATTTTGAAGAACTTTGCTTTCTAATTTCATTATCTTCATTGTTTACCATTGTAGAAAGCGATAATGAGAGGTCATTTAATTCCCTCTCCCTCGATTGTTTATTCTGTTTACGAGGAGCCATTTTAACATAAATAAAATCACAAAAATAAATCCCAATAGGCTGAATAATGAAATTATACCAAAATGCAGTTAAAAACAAAAACCCCCATTTTAATTCAGGTGCAAAAATTTATTTATCATTTACAAAAAATTATCATATAGTATTACAAAAATATATTTCAACATTATTTAAATATACCATTTTATAATTATGTTGCACCATGAATTAAAATGTTGCATTTCTGAACGCTTGGTCCGATGCACCAACTGTGGTGTAGTAAGTTAAAAAGTTAATTAATATGTCATAATCATCCATTCTATAATCTTCAATAATTTACCTCCTAACATAATTTAAAACATAATTAAAAACTGAAATTCCCAATTAATTCTGCTGAAAGAAAAAAAGATAAATATTCTGCTGAAAAGGAAAAGAAAATAGCCTCAAGCATTGCTCCAATTTCTAACGAAAAACAACCTCATCTGGAAAGCAGTGAGCAAATGACATTAAATTTGGAAAATGATTACATTAGGCCGCGTGATCGTTAGTGTTTAAAAATCCACAAAACATTATAATAAGACTAAATGAAAAAAAACAAATTATAAAGTTAAATTCTCGAACAGTAAAAATTGCTCACTTACATTCCGCAATTAAACACGACATAAAAAAAACAACTGTACATTGCATTGGAGTGAAATACTCTGGCTCGGCGTTCAGAAAATGCAAGAATACATCATCAAAAAAAAACAAACTCACCGTATGGGGGTGTACACTCAGGTTTATTCATTGGTTATTAACAACATTTCTGGTTCTTTACAATCTCCTTCATCTTTGTACCAACAATATCTTTAAGTCGTTGATGCTGTACATCACACCTCGGATGATTGGGTACCAGAATTGGTGCTCAAAATTTTAATATCCAGAGACACACAAAACTGGCCCCATATCCGTTCACAAAATCGACTGGTCCTCACAATCTCTACCAAAATCTTTTAAAAGAATCAGAAGAAGCGTCCCGCAATCTGTGGTGCAGCTCCTTATATCTCCTGTTGTGTGTCGTTTGGCTTCACTTTACTTCTTTCCTTCACCTCCCTTGCCAGATCCCCCTATGTCTTCTTTTTAGCTGCTTTTTCTCTCCTTAATTGATTTCATCCAGGCTCATCACAGCCCTTCCCTGCAACCGTGACCTTTTTCTTCCCGTCGTGGGAGGAGTCCGAATTCCCCTGTGCTCGTAAATTGGGGGTGCGTCAGATACATCCTGTCTTCGTTCTCCTTTGCCAAAAACTGCTGCTTCTCTTTGCGCGGCCGGACGATTCCATTTAGTTTTCTTCGTCAAATCGGGGAAGGGAGAGGCGCTGGACTTAGCGAATTTTCGTAGAGTGTTCAGTGAAGTTTCATGAAGTCATGTACCCACCACAGTGACAAGCCTCAAAACTTTGGAAGTTTGGTATTTTGTCAGAACGGCCATTTCTTTGAGATGATAATACTTAGAAAACAAATGTGCTTTCGATATGTATTTTTATATATTTAACACGAGGAGTTATTCCATCAAATTCTATTATCCTTCCAGTATGTCCTATACACTTTTTTATCTATCTTCAAGTACCCTTAAACCCCCTGTACAAAGTCCCACAAAGCCATTTTGGCTCTGCGTGCACTTATAAGACCGACAAGCATGCTTTTAAGAACCTGGTTCAAAAATGAGATGTAATACTGTGAGTGAAAGTATTTTTTGAAGGGTTTAGAAAAATAAATAATTTAAAATTAAGAGAACTACCATACACTTTTGGAAATACCATCAAAAGAAAGAATCAAGGATGTATGAACCACTAGAACAATGTGTATTATAGTACACATTTACCCTGCAAAATGTACACCATTGCATCAGAGCATAAACATGTGCGGGTAAATGCGTATTCCAAATTATGCAAACATAGAGTCACTTTTGGAACCGGGCTGTTTTTTAGAAATTTTTCTTTCGACCCAGGTAGTACGACAGTTGAACCACAGATTTCTTTTCCATTGAAAAGAGAAGGTATAAACTATATATTTCTAATAATTTGTACAGAAAAAACTTAATTAACAAAGAAACGTAATCTTTTCATCAGAATTAACTGTAATAACATCTCAGACTTGTTCTTAGTACTATGCAAACGTAAGATAAATACTAAGGGAACTGTGGTTTCGTTACGATATTTTTGCGTTTCTTAAACCAGAACGTATTTACCCCAATTATATTTTACCCTATTTCACTCCATACGGGTGATTCTACGCTATTTGAATTCAGACGGCCAATGAAAAAACTTCATGTAAAACTGAGTTTATTAATGTTTTTGTATGCTTAAGCATTACAGACTATTATCTGTTATATGGACCACCCAATTAATTCCCTACAATTATTTTATTTTAGCATTTATAGCTGAAAATAGTCATAAATGTACACTACCCTGACCTGTCCAAATACTAAATTTTATACAAACATGTTCGACTTTCAATTTTTGCTAACTTGGCATAATGTTTTCTGCCATAAATCATATACTTACATTAAGAGAGAAACATATTTCATCATTAAACATTGAAAAAATATTTATTATTATTAAAAAAAGAAATACTTTTCAACGGGCCATATCAACAGTGTCACCCTCACCTGGCGAACTTCAAAGATTGAAATTTAGCATAAAAATGCAAAAGGATGACTTTGACTGCGAATAACCAGCGTAATACTGAGTAAAGTTAAAAGCAAACTAAGTGGTTTAAAAAAAAATTTCAAATATTATTGCATCGGTTCTCGTTGAAAGTGCCTCAAAGCGTACTGCGCCAGTCGCTGTAGTATTTCCCTTGGTAAGTATAACTTTTTATATTTTATCGTTACACAAGTGTGCGTATGTATAATATAGTGCTTATTGAGTGCAGACATCACGGTTTACGCGAAGTTCTGGTAAGAAGAACGCGTGATGTTGTTTTTATAGGTAATGTGTGATTTTATCACTTCTCTGGCGTCACTCCCCAGGCAGTTTTATAAGCATAATTAGTTTCATTTTTATCTTACTTACTCCTGTGAAAGCAATTTAAATGAACGTAAATAATGCGGGAATTATTTTCATTTGGGATCTGAAGTGCGACTTGTATGCAACATGTCGTGTTTTCAAGATAGATTTTTTTTATTTTATTACAACACGAAAAAAACTTTTGAATACAGGTCTTATAGAAATGAGTCCATACTCTGATTTTACACTGAAAAATAAGTGAAATAATAGTAAATCAAACCAGAATCCTGCCAATAGTGTCACTCCTCTGGCAACGCATTTTCCCCGGGCATCGATAAACCCCCCAAAAATTGAAATTTCATCTGACCTGTACCACTACAATCATAAAAATAGCGGTTACTAGTGATATAATAAGTGTGAAATCAAACAGATTATTTTTTCTTTAGGGACACAAAAAACGCATTGACCGTAGAATCACCCATACATGTATTAAAGCCATAGATTACTTTATTCGAAAAAAAGTAAAGTTTTAAGAATCAAATTTAACCTAAGCTCGACAACTTAAGCTTTTGCTACTTATGATACAAACCTTTGAAGTGTGAATGTAACGTAGAAATTTCTTTGTCAAATAGTTTATTTTACTCTTGAAATGTATATTTCCTGTGAATAATTATTGATTTTCAATATGAAACTAAATACACTATGCACTTAAAAGAGAAAGTGTTTCTGCCTCTTAATTCATAAGCTAAAACTCAAAAATGAAACAACCGAAATAAAAGCTAACGCCGGAATGCATTTTTCTGTAACGAGCAAATAAAACGACGTTTTAAAAGAACACTTTTCAAATTAATCGCAGTTATTATGCAGTCACCGCGATGACTTGTTATATTGAGATTAATGTTTGTCTTTTGGTTTATGTGGGGATGAAAAACATTCCCCTGCATTATTAAAAAGAAGTGTGTTCGCAGTTAATTCGTCTTCATTAGATGATATCGTTACTTTTGAATGCTGCGTCGGAACAAACTGAAGGAGTTTTTATTTTGTCCGGAATCGTTATAGTTTATGTCTGTTTAATGTTTTGATAAATGTGGGGGTTCATGGAGAGAAAAAATGGGCATTTGTGTAATGTCTTACTTAGCTAAAGTTGTTTTAATAAAAAAGGATTGAAAGCGTAACACTCATGATGCTTTATGTCAAATTGTAGATAAATTTCTGGTATATGTTTTGTTCCTAAATTTGCTTAAGGTAGCAGTCTATAGGTAACTTATGCCTATTTTTATGACTTTTTTGGAGGGTGGTTTTTTATAGGAAAATAAAAATGAATCATCTTGAATTTTAAGAGTGTTTTTATTTGCATATTGAAAATATAAAAAAAAAATTATTTGAAAAAATTTAATAGTTTATTATTATTTTTATTGTCACTCGAAGTTGGAACTTCAAAAAAAAAATGCACGTGAGTGGCCCGGGTGATTTTGGCTCTTGATGTTATCTGAAATCAAATATTCTTGATTATTCTTAATCTATGGACACGTCATTCTGGTCGGAACTACTGAAGTTAAATTTCAAGTTTAAATAACAAAATGGCGGACTTTGAAAAATAAGTCCTTTTATTTTAGCAAAGAAAGGGTTGTAAAATAAAAAGTTAGGGGTGAAAAAAATTATCGTTAGTTCCGACGAGAACTATAAGTGTGTAGAACAGCCTGCTAAAATTTGAAAGCAATCGGTTCAGTAGAAAAGAAGTTAGGACCCGGGTCGAATAGAAAAACAATGTTTTGAGAAAAACGCGTTTAAAGTTCAACAACAAACTCCGAGGCGCTCTAGGAAACTCGTTATAACTCCCGAAATATTTCGAATTTCTGTCTGCCATTTTCACAGTATATTCTCAGGACGTTGTACTTTCAAATTAAGCAAAAAAAAAAAATATTTTTCGATTTTTTGAACTCAAGTTACCAGACTAATTACCTTAAAGGTTGGACTCCGAGGCGCTCTAGAAAACTCGTTATAACTCCCGAAATATTTCGAATTTCTGTCTGCCATTTTCACAGTATATTCTCAAGACATTGTACTTTCAAATCAAGCGAAAAAATTGTTTCGATTTTTTTGAACTCAAGTTACCAGAACACTACCTTAAGTAAGAATTCAGTCTTTTATTTTAAATACAAGGAAAACTGACCAAGTTTCCCAAATTTTGCGGGAAGCTTGATAACACGATATGACTAACTTTATTCCGACGTTTTCACAGAAAATATACGTCATTAATAACACGGGGGGGGGGGGCGGTCGTTTCAAGCTATCATTTCTAATGGTTTTGTCTTTATATTTGATATTATGCTAGAGCTTTCATCTTTTAAAATGCGACATTTTGATTGAGCGACAGCTCTAATAAGAAAACAGGGCGAGTTTTGAGCTAAAAAACGATACAGTTTCAAAATAATTCCTAAAGTTATTGAGAAGCTGCACAGCTTGTCTCTTGAAACGCAGTCTGTTACATCTACTTTCCTTTAATATCTAATGGAGTATTGGTTGGTTTCAGTTTTTCTTTCTATACTTCAGTGTTAAACAAAAAAAAAAAAAATTTCCCCTTGTAGCGCGAAATTATTCAATTGTGCGCGACCTATTAAAATTCAATTTTAATTAAAAATGGGCAGTAATGAATGTCTTTAAAGTTATTTTTTAAAATACGGTGAACTCTCGCTTATACACCTCCTTATTTATGCGTCCTTTGTTAATTATACGACAATTTTCAGTGGTCTCGGCACATTCCATAGTAAAATAATGATAATTTCATTCGTTTATGCGTCACTCTATCTAAAGTATTTTACTTACGGGCAGAATTTTTCGTGAAACGTGAAAAATAAAATTCATCTTCTTTAAAAAATGAGCATGCTTCTTTACTTTCTTCTTTAATCTTTCGCCTTTATTGCTCACGGAAGGTATTTTTTCCAAATGAACTAGAGTTGAGAGAGAGAGAGAAGTTATCTACTATGGATCATTTTAAAACGAAGAGTTTGTGATTAGAAATGCTACAATCTTTGTTTTCTCTTTATCATTGTAGTTGCGCTACAGTAGTTTACAAACCGTTGCAATATGAACCTTTTCCATAAAAAACATTCTTATTAACGCTCTCATTAGAACTTACATTGTGTTTTAGACTTTTAAATAGAACTTTTCACTTATGCGTCTCTCTCACTTGTGCTACTTTTTCTGTTGGTCCCTTGGGCCGGCGCATAAGCGAGAGTTCACTGTATTAGTGTTTTGTGAAAAGAAAAAAGGTGGAAGACGCAGTCAAGTTGTGCGCCGCCGTGAAAACGAAGGATAAAGTTGGTGATATCGTATTACCAAATATCTCGAAAAATATTGGTCGCGTCGTAAAAGTACACTAAATTCCAAAAACAAAAAACATATTCTTGTGTAAACGGATTACGGATTAACATTATTCTTGAGCATCATTTTCATTTTCGAAGATGATTAGTGTTAATCACTGGTGTAGAAATTATGAGCCACATTTAATTACCATTTAATTTCCGGCAAAGAAGTTCAAGTTTCGTTTCCGCTCGTAAGAGAAAACATCGATTAAGGAATGAGCGTAAAACCTACCGCAATCATTAGCAACATCTGCCACTCAAGGTAAAAAGAAAAGATTTCTGGCAAAGAAAAGATGGGAGAAAAACGAATTATTCATTTCTGAAAACTTTCTAAATTCGTGCAATTGATAACCAGCGTGAAATACCAACAACTCTAAAGATTTCGGTTGAAAGGATAGCTAAGCAATATCTGCGCTAAACCTTTTACATTATGATGCTGAAATTTTGGAAAATATTATGCAGCCTTTTGCTCAAATGAATTCAAATATTGTAGTTTAACATTTCAATTCAATTTTTAATGCTTTTTTATTCTCGTGTGAAAATTAATATATTTACTTAGTCATGCATTCTCTTAATATAAATTTATTACTTCATTTATTTATTTATTTATTAATTCATCTGAAGAAAAATATTTTTAATAAAGAAATTGAAAACATTTCGTTAAAAAATAATATTATTAGCTTTGCCTCACGCTTTAAGGGTACGCACATTTTAAAGGTACACATTTCCTTCCGAAAATAAAAAATAACTCAATGCAACAGTTGCTTAGTTACTGCCATTTTCAAAACAAGTTTCCAATTTGCTTATTTTTAAAAGGTGAGTGATTTTAACCATTTCTCTTTGAGCCACATTCTTCTACTTCTTATGTTATGATACGTAAAAGTGTTACATAAACTACGGTTTCACGCACTTGCATATTATTATAATTTTCTTATTGTATGGCAATTATAAACTATTTCTTAATGTATCACAGTAGATTTGTTTACACCTATAAACGAAGATTTGGCATAAATAATATGGGAAAAGACTCGGACTATTAACATGAACATGTATTGACATTCTGGACGACCCAGTACATTATAACACACAGTAAAGGCACAAAAACACATCCACATAGGTTTTACATTATTCGTTAACGTTTCGGCGAACGTCTTCGCCCGTCTTGATCACTCGCGGTTTTAAGAGGCTGTATTGGGGATGAGGTCAAGGACATTGCACGTAAGGCATTGCATCACTTCCCAGGTAGCACAAAAAACGTTTAAACGTTTTATAAACGTTTTTAATCCGTTGTCACAACGTTAATAACCATTTTACAACCTTTAAAAAACGAAGTGTGCTACTTGGGTTATTACTTAGGAAGAATTAATCTGATCCCAGAGAAAATCCATTATGCTTATGGCGAAAGGAATCATCTCTAGTAATCCTACAATAATGGATCAAAAACAAAATACGGTAAATCAGTCTTTTCAAGAACGGAATCCGAAAGTACAAGAGTATTTACCCTTTCCCATAGATGCTTGGGGTAATTTCTTAGGTTAAAATAATGAGCCTAATAAGCGAGCAATTAAATTTTAAGATTCGTTCAGAAAAGTAAATAAACATTGCAGCGTAATTTCGATTTTCAAGTCGTAGCCCTTTGACACATTAACGCCCTAGATTGTCTTATCAGGCGGCACGTGTACCACCGGTGACCAGCACTACATTGTGCTATTAGAAGCTAAAAATTAAAATAAAATTGTAACATATTTTCATTTACAAACATGGATTTTTAATTAGAGTTACAATTATTGTCTTCTGAGCGCCATTGTCTTTGAAAAACAAATTCAAATCAGTCCCGGCATGGACGTGTTAAAGACAATGTAACATGTGTCTTCCCAGTTAAAAATTTGTTTTATAAATTATATATATATATATATATATATATATATATATATATATATATATATATATATATATATATATATATATATATATATTGAATGCACTTATTTTATAAATTATATTTGAAGCGTATGTCTTCAAACGTATGTAAAACCAAAAAGCATAATGAACAACTTACATATTTATTGCTACGAAATATATGAATAACAATAACCTTCCTGATTGGTTTTAAACCATTTAGCGGAGCATTTGGAAACTAACTCTCTCAGGTTATGCACCGTAATTTGACTATGAACATCGTTAATGAAATACGTGGAATAAAAACACCGTATTCATATGATCGTGATTTCGTTTCTGTTCAAGAATACTTTTTAATTTTATATTATATACCCGTAATGTTGTTAATTTTTCCAAATGTATCTGTACTGAGAAATAAAAGTACCAAATTTTGTAAAATTGCTGTAGATTTGCGTTTTTACCGCTACCCTTAATTTGCACAAAATCTACTGAATCAAATTAGCTAATTTACGTGACATGTTATTTGTATCACCATTAAATCTTTAGTGCAAAAAAAGTCTGTCGCTACTCTGACTTAAATCCCCATGATCCTTAAAGATATTTAATAAAGGTTACTGTAATTTAAGAAAACTTCTTAATGCGTTTTAAGGTCAAGTGAAAAATCAGTTTTGCACCCTACATATCGGTAAACATGAAAAAAAAACTTCCTTCCAGTTTTAAGAAGAAAGCTACACATAAACACTTAAAAAAGCCTTACTGGAATTCCTTAACTGTAACTTTCTTTATGCGAATTTAAAGAACACATGCAGCGAATCTTTGAAATTGCGCATTGGCAACAAAACCTGTGATGACATGCAATCAATCTCAATCAATCATCTTTCGAAACTAAGTTTATGCTGTATTTGGAACGAGAGTAGTTTTGAAAACTCGACCAACCATGAAGAGCTTGTATGCAATGCGCGAGAGGCAATTCGGTGGAAAAATATGTCTGGGTAT
This sequence comes from Uloborus plumipes, assembly GCA_038373865.1. Taxonomy (NCBI): domain Eukaryota; kingdom Metazoa; phylum Arthropoda; class Arachnida; order Araneae; family Uloboridae; genus Uloborus; species Uloborus plumipes. Next base: position 8,828 of record JAXGGA010007220.1, on the reverse strand, counting down.
ATACTCGTGAATATCATTCTCGCTAAATTTAAGAATTCTAAATTTCTAGATTCAGATTTTGATAAATTGTTTATGTAACTGATGATATTATTGCATGTTCCAGAAAATTATTATAATGATCAAATTTTATGTTTTTAAAAAGACGTTTTAAATAGGTTTTGCCTAGGAATTCGACTAAACACTAAGACACAAGCAAAAAATATGTCGTTCATTGTGAATATGGTCTATCTCCATGTTTAAAATGCCTATTTATTTGATAAATGGTATCAAATTTAATTATATCTTTCAGAATGAAATTTAAACGCATTTTTTTTCTCAGCGAGGTCACCTCATTCCCGTATTTGACTGTCGATTTGAACAGTTTTTTGTTTAATTTTGAACGATTTAAAAATACTCCACCTCTAATAACTTTTGAATGAACAGTAAAATTTGAACGAACCTTTTTTGCCTGAAAGATCTCGGCAAGGACCGACTTTTTGACATTCATTCAATATTCTCGCGTTTGACTTTTCGATTTGAATAATTTTCTTTTAATTTTAAACAGTTCAACCCTCCCACTCCCAATACTGTTTGCGGGATCACTCTGAAATTTGAACGAGTTTTTTTTCGAAAGATCTCGGCAAGGACACCTCATTTCTGTTTTTGTCATTTTGATTTTAAGTCTTTTGTTCAATTTTAAACAGTTCAAAAAAGCTCCCCTCCGATAAGTTTTGAGTTAACAGTCTGATTTGAGCGAACATTTTTTTTTTTTTTTTTTTTTGATAAAAGAGGCATATATTGCTTTTAGAAGATTTGAATTCAAAAGGTTTTTCTTTTTGATGTACAACTGCAGTCTTAGAATTCAGAGACCATCGTTCAGATGCGAGAATGTTGATGTTGGTGGACGAGAAATTATGCTCGCTTTGTTCTTGATGGAACTTCTTTTTGCATTATAAAGGAAGCTGGATCAAAGTAGTGTAATAAACGCTACTGTCTGATGAAAAGATTAACCCTTATTAACCCATTAATGCCTAGCGTCCCTTTTTAGGGACGGTCTAAAACGTGTCTGAATTAACCAAAACTGAACCTTTTAACCAAATAATAGTGTTCACTTATTACTTTGGTACTATTTCAATTCATTACTAACAGATTGCAGCACATAACCATTGTAAAGTGTGTTCTGCAGCCGTGTAACCAGTATACAAAATATCTTTGGGAAAAAATGTCAGGCATCAATGGGTTAAAGTAAGTGCTATAAAAATCAGTTGAAACTGTTTTTAGCTCGACTTTCCCTTACCTTTAAAATTAATTGGAATAATTGAAAATTGCGTTTTCTCAAAATCAAGTTTCCATTAAAATTGCCCAAAATAATTTAAGAAGTTGACATTTTGGTTATTAATTACGGTTCAACTGAAACATCTAGCGAACTTTTGACTGAAGAATAATAACTATGTTTTAGAATTTAAAATAAATTTGCAAACAAATGTTGATGAAATGAATTTGTTACACAGCGTGTAAATTTTTGTAAATTAAATAAAGAAAAAAAATGCATTGATGAACAAAAACTCATTAATAAATATTCATATCTTTTGGTTAGGATATTATCAGGCAATAAAAGTTTAAGTGAGGAAAATTTTGCTAACTATAAGAAATTTAAAATTTTTCATCGTATCACAAATGAAAGCCAATTGCAGCATTATTTTTATCGATGTGTTTCAAGTTTAAATTTAAGTTAGACAATCATTTAATAGCTAGCAAAACTAACAATAGTTCAACTGTGATTTTTAAAGCTAAGTTTTTGTTGCAATAATTAAGAACAAAGCGTTAACAATAATATAAATGCACTAGATTTTGTGCAGAATTATTCCAGCAGATTTTTAGTAAATTTTGATTCAAACTGCTGCAAATATTCATTGTTACACTATCGCAAACAAGTATACTAATAATCTTTCGGTACGTTATAACTGGTAACTATTTGAAGCACTTCAGTGTAGTGAAATATAGATTGAAAAATTTTCAAGCTATACGGCGAAATTAAGATACAAATATTCAGCGAGGAAAAATAAGCATTTGGTTTGAATGAGAATGTTTATGAATGTTAACATAGTAGAATAAACTAGATAAGTTGGTGTCATGTGTAATATTTTATTACACATACCATTGGTTAAAATTTGGATTTTGTTCCTTTTACTTTGGTTTTCTTCCCCGCTCTGCGTTAAATTCCTGTTACTTGTTACCATGCACTTTCTGTGGGGACATTTTGGCCATTGGCATCTTGCGGTTTGGAAGAAATGCTGTGTTTGATCATTTATCGCTTTTGGCGACTTTTTCCCCTCTTCTCCTCTACTCTGTCTTGGCGATGCGCCGTTTTGAGAAACCTGCTTTGGCTCGGCTCTTGGCGAATTCCTTAGTTTCTTGTAACCTGGTGTTAAGCGGGATTTTTCATCTCTCTCTCTCTCTCTCTCGTCTCTGCGGCGCTTGCACTGATATATATTTAAAATGTAGTTTTGAATATTTTGGGCGGTATGCCTTTTTGTGGCATATCTGCCCTTTAGGTAAATTATGGAACGTACCGTGAGTTTACTCTTTCCCTTTCCATTTCTTTTTATATAATTTTGTTTCCCTTGTTTTTTTTTAAAACCTAAATTTCCCTTGGCAGACTTTTAATGTTTGATTTAGGCGTGTGATGTTTTATTACTTGTGCCTATCTCTGGTCTAAATTATTAAGCTCGGTTTTACTTGATTTTTATGAAATTAACTCAGATAAATAATTTGTATAATGCCTTGTGATGAATAAATATGTTTCTTCAGTTTAAAATTTCTGTTTATTTTCCCATGTGCTCTATCTCGTTAGGGTTAATCTTCCTTTTGTTACGGTTAGGGTTATCGACGCCTTGCCTATTTAGTTTAGGGTTTCGAACTCTGGGGAGTTCAAACGTAACTATTGCGAATGTCATGTGTAATATTTTATTACACACTCCATTGGTTAAAATTTGGATTTTGTTCCTTTTACTTTGGTTTTCTTCCCCGCTCTGCGTTTAAATTCCTGTTACTTGTTACCATGCACTTTCTGTGGGGACATTTGGCCATTGGCATCTTGCGGTTTGGAAGAAATGCTTGGTTTGATCATTTATCGCTTTTGGCGACTTTTTCCCCTCTTCTCCTCTACTCTGTCTTGGCGATGCGCCGTTTTGAGAAACCTGCTTTGGCTCGGCTCTTGGCGAATTCCTTAGTTTCTTGTAACCTGGTGTTAAGCGGGATTTTTTATCTCTCTCCCTCTCTCTCTCGTCTCTCGGCGTGCTTGCACTGATTTAGATTTTAAGATGTAGTTTAGAATTTTTTTGGGCGGTATGCCTTTTTGTGGCATATCTGCCCTTTAGGTAAATTATGGAACGTACCGTGAGTTTACTCTTTCCCTTTCCATTTCTTTTTATATTATTTTGTTTCCCTTGTTTTTTTTTAAACCTAAATTTCCCTTGGCAGACTTTTAATGTTTGATTTAGGCGTGTGATGTTTTATTACTTGTGCCTATCTCTGGTCTAAATTATTAAGCTCGGTTTTACCTGATTTTTATGAAATTAACTCAGATAAATAATTTGTATAATGCCTTGTGATGAATAAATATGTTTCTTTAGTTTAAAATTTCTGTTTATTTTCCCATGTGCTCTATCTCGTTAGGGTTAATCTTCCTTTGGTACAGTTAGGGTTATCGACACCTTGCCATTTAGTTTAGGGTTTCGAACTCTGGGGAGTTTAAATGTTACTATTGCGTTTCATTATTTTTACATTATAACTACCACTATACGACAGTTGGTACAAAAAAAAATAAGTTAAAATATAATACAGTTAAAGCAATGAACTAACAATAGCTGTGTAAACTAAACTCAGTGGCTCAAAAACTCATGGTTGCCGAAACTTACTGTAACCATCTCAGTTTCGTGAACCAGGGCTGTGACTTACAAAGCAGATGCTCCGATTAACCCATTTATGCTCAAGTTTTTTTTTTAACAATTCTGTTCAATTTTTATCTTGTTAAAACTTACTTGGAATGGTCTACATACATTTTAGGCGTAAAATAGATCGCCGTTGCCATATTTATTAAGTTATTTAACGTCCCTTTTATGGGACACTAGGCAGATATATGCGCAAAATACGACCTTACTTGACTTTACTTTTGCAAAGTAACATTACAGAAGGCATCTGTGATCAATTCTAAGCAAATCATTTTAAAATAGTTTAATTTTATGAAAAATAAGTCCGAAAAAAAAACTTACCTTCTGTGGCTACCCATGCTGGATCGTTGCTCGACTGATTTTTCTGAAAATAGTTGCCAATAAATAAAGTCTGATGTCCGAATAGTGACTCTCACTGGTTTTTTCAAGAAGGACTATTTAACTTGTGAAAAACAGCTTTAGTAAAATGATATACCCGTTACAGGTTTTTGCATGCAGTAACTAACAAGCCTCCCGTTTTTAGGCTACTGGGCATAAATGGGTTAAGTGGTCAACAGAAAGCGAAACCCCCAGATGTTGATTTCTTAAGTTCTCTCCGCAATTATTTTATTGACCCACTGAAGGGATGAGAGTTGAATTGACAGTGCCCAACCTGGGAATCGAACCAGGACTGCGGCGTGAAAGCTACTGACCACTAAGCGGCAGGGATTCAACAATCGTAACCACGAGCGGGAAAAAAGAAAATGCATACAAAACGTACGTAATATGTAAATGCAAAATATTGTACAGTTAGTGAAGTCAGCTTTGAAATAGAATAAAACGTTTAGGCGAAAAGTTATCCAAATTACTTTTTGCAAACTTCATTATTCGCCCGATCTTTTAAGCAAATACAGTGAACTCTCACTTATACACCGCCTCATGTATGCGCCTTTTTCATTTATACGACGATTTTAAATGGCTCCAGCACATTCAATCGCAAAATAATAATAATATCATTCGTTTATGCGTCGCTCTAAAGATGCATATTTCATTTATGCGCCGAATTTTTCGTAAAATGGCAAATGTTTATTTTTTTTTTTAAATTAGCATGTTTCGTCAGTTTCCCTTTTAATATTTCACTTTTACTGCTCATGGAAGGCATTTTTTCCGTCTGAACTCGAGTTCGGATAGGGAGAATTATTTATTATGCATTGTTTTAAAATTAACAGATTGTGACTAGGTATGCTACAATTTTTGTTTTCTCTTTATCATTGTAGTTACGGTTACAGAAATTGCCAAACCGTTCTACGTTCCTTTTCTATAGAAACATTCTTATTCATGCTCTCATTTGAAATTATGTTGGGTTTAGACCTTCAAATAGACTTGTTCACTTATACGTCTCTTTCAGTTATGCGCCTTTTTCTGTTGGTCCCTTGGGCCGGCGTTCACTGTAACTTTTAGCAGTAATTTTAATAATCTTAGATGGTTCAATTGAGAATCAAGTCTAAAAATAATGAAAATTCAAGAAAAACATTGCAATTAATGTTCAAACATTCGTTATCTACGTTTATGAATGTTAGCACAAATGCGTAAATTTTGATGTTTAGATTGAGAATGATTAAAAGATTATGTAATAACAATGTTTTGTCGTTCAATCGCACACAGTAATTAACATGCAAGAAAAAATAACAACAACAACAAAAAAAAAAGCTAGTGACTGAAGACAATAAAATAAATAAATATTATTAAAATAGAACAAGGCTATGAAAACCAAAATAACTAAATAAATAATTGATGAATACCCTAAATGCATACGAATAAGGAATACATTGATAATTTTAAAAGCCAAGTTAAAATAAATATATACTTTTATCAGCAATAAAAGCATTCGTAATTTGAAATTTATAATTCAGAAATCTTTAAAACGTTTTGAATAACAGTAGCGCGAAAGTAACATGCATTGTGGAGATATTACATGGGTCATTTTCAAAATTTGCTTACATTTGCTGTCCGGAGGTTAAAAAGACGATTTTGAAGCATAAACTTATATTTTAAATTCAATGCGAACAATTATTTTCTGCAAGAAATACCCCAAAAAAATTCTATCACTCAAAACATTATTGAAATTTATTTATTTATTTTTATATAAGTCTTTAAAAATGAGAATCAAGGCAAAAACGCTTGTCCATTTCCAATTTTTGCAAGTTCAACTATTTTTTTATATACTTAATTGTAATAAAAAAGTATATACAACAAATTATTTTTTATATATTGACTATTAGTATATGATATTCATAATGAAATATTGGACAATAGTAATTTTTTTTTCATTAAGAAATGTATGAAATATATTTTGTCCGGCAGTTCTTGTCAAGTCCGTTACCCTAAGATTATTTTAGCTAAAAAAGGTATTTATTGCAGTCAAAAGATGGTAACACGTATTCAGTTAACTTAATAAACTAGTGACGTAACTATTTCGTACCATTTTGTTTTCCTGAGTCGAGAAGTATTGCAGTGGCCTTTCGCACAAGATTTCTTCCAGATGCGTATTTTTATTCTTTGTCAAGTCTGTTACCAAGATTTTTGTATTAATTTTTACTTTCTCTCAACTTTGACCCCAAAATATTGTTTATTATAAAACTCTAAGAAAATGCATATTGTGGTTCAATTTTTAAATTCGACAACCTAGCCATAATTTGACATTTTGGTTGAAATGTCAAGTCCGTTACTGGTCAAATCCGTTACCAAATGCAAGTCCGTTACCATACAGTTTTTGATCAATATTTTAATAATCACAAACATCGTTTTAAGCTTCAGGGACGCAAATAATTTCAAATGAAGTTGGTTCTAGGCGCTATGATATAGTTTAAAAGTGAGATTTCATATTGATTTTGTATGGTAACGGACGACAATTTTCCTTGCAATTTAAAGTTTTACAACAGCATTTGAATACTTAATTATGCATCAAAGTGTACAACCAATTACTTTTTCACACACCTAAAATATGTGACAAAACATCTGTTAGTGATTCTAAAAGAAAATAGCAAGTTAAAAAAATTACTTTAAAATTCTGAAATGTAAGCATATGGTGAAAATGACCCATATCCTTTACATGTTCCTAATCCTTTGCTTATGAATGATTACTTCACTATTACAGATTATGCTGCTATTGCCGAAAGAAATGTACTTGCTTACTTAATTGAGGAATGAATAAATTGATTATACCTCACACAGTGGGGAGAGGGGGTGCAATGCAAAATTGATAAATGCAATGAAGAATGCGGCTTCAATAAAAAAAATGAAAACGTCTATTTCTCACTTTCCAAACTAAATCTCAAAACAGGTTTAAAAATTCCTCCTTTTTTCATGTCTAGCAGTTTTTCCATGTCGAAAAGAGGAATATTTATCATGTTACTCTCCGCAAGGAAGGCAAACATATACCACGGTTTAAAATTAAGCAGTAGCACAGCGGCTCAATTTACATAGCATCAATCTTAATCAATCAATTTTCAAATTGATGTTGTCACTGTTTCTAAAGTGATGAAGTTCAGAAATAACCACTTGTACACGCTACCGAAGGTTCGAGGAAGACTGATGGGGTAGAAAGAAATAAAAAAAATAAAGTTAACTGCCCGTTTTAAAATTTTGCTGAAGCCGAAATAAAAACTATTACAAGCAAGCATATCATTATGCATTCTCATTTTCTTTCTTAAGAAGCTTAAAAATATTAAATTTATACAATCATTCTCCACTTTTTATTATTTAATATACTTCCAAGTACGACGTGATTTTTAATGAGCTTTACTTTTGTCGAAGTTTCTGTCCCCCCCCCCCCCCCAATGGCTCAAATTTCATTAATTAACCCATTAATGCCTAGCGTCCTTTTTTTTGGACGGTCCAAAAAGGGTTTGAATTTTCCCAAAATGAACATTTAAACCAAATAATAGTGTTCAATTATTACATTGGTATTGTCTCAATGCGTTATTAACAGGTTGCAGCACATAACCATTGTAAAGTGTGTTCTGTAGCAGTTCTAATATGACCTTTATCAAAAATGACATCGGTCACAATCTCAAGAAAAAAAGCTAAGTTTTCAAAGTTATTCCCAGCTTCCCAGCTTATGTTAATTACTGATTTTATTTCTTCTTATAAAATGTCTTTTTGAATATTATATCGTAGGCAAAAAAATATCTTAGTAAAAAAAGTACCTTCTGGGGTCTATCGTCACTTTTAAGGGACGATTTTTCTTTCCTTAACATTTTTTTTTACTTAGTATTTTTTTTATTATTTTTCCTGTCCATTAAACTCTGTCTGTACCAGTATACAAAATATCTTTGGAAAAAAAATGTCAGGCATTGATGGGTTAAAACATGCAGTTTAAAAAAATCTAATCTGTTGGTGTTTGCACTGTTTTGATATCTACTTATATTAAAAACTGAGTATCTTTCTAACTATCTTTCTAACTATCTTTCTTTCTAACTATCTTTCTATGTCACGCTTCTTTCTCCTGAACGCCAATGAACTGAAAGTCGAACCAGGTACCGATAGATAGGTAATTTTTCAAGCTTCATTAGTTTCAATCTATATAATTATACGATTTTAATTAGCGAAGATATCAATTAATAAGTAGTCAAGTTTAAAGCGATTAAGTCTAATAAATGATTAAATATGAAATCCATTCTTGCATTGCAAAACGTGGTTGCCATGCCATGAAACAATAATAAAAATGAAAATGAGAATTTTGAATGAAGGCTTAACTAAATCAAACACGAAACTCATAAGCGGGCGACTTACATAGTATTTTTATCGCTAGCTACTTGTAATATTTTGAAACATTCATTTGTTGAAGAGCCATCTACTTATATTAAAAACTGAGTATCAATGTCTGCTTTTTCTCCTTTGAGCGAGCTGAACCAA
>JAXGGA010007219.1:0-64214 GCA_038373865.1 Uloborus plumipes | reverse complement strand
GCGACAAAACTTTATTTATTCGTTAATTACTTTTTACGTGTCTATTTCATCTGATGAGAGGGGTATATTTTGCTTTTCAAAATCAGCTCTAAGTGCTAAAAAGGTATGTTTGACATAATTTTCAGCCTCAGATAATCAAGAGAATAATGATCAGATGGCGAGAATGTCGATGTCGATGTACGGGAAAGTAGGCTCGTTTAGTTCTTGACAGAACTTCTTGTTTTAAGTAAAAAGAAGTCTCCTGGAGAAAAAATCTTTTGAAATCTGCAACTTTTGTCATTCTAAGATCTAGTTGCTCACGAGAAGGGATAAACAGTAATAAATCCTTGTCCTTGTGTTGATTTGAAGAATTAGGGTCAGAATCTTGAGTTTTCAAACAGTTTCCTTCAAATAAGTTTGAATTGTAACAACAGAACTAAGTGTTCCGATTCACCCCGCAAATTTTTTTCCTATGGCATTTTTCAGAATTCTTCACTTTTATGACACAATTTATAAAAAATGTAAATCCTAATGTGGTATTCTGTTGTTCAGATACATGTATAATTGAAACATACCACTCATAGTTTTTAAATATAAGAAGGTTTGTTCTTGCATATGAAGTTTTGCAGTCTATGAAAATGTGATGTTTTCTAGCATTCAACGTGCAGCCCTCTTTAGAAGCCAGAAGCGTTGCCAGATTGACAAAAGTAATTTTTTCCTACTTCCTATGATCTTACCTTTCTAAAAAAAAAATTCATGGCGAAAAATACTCAATAGTATATTTATGAAGAATTTCTTTGTACGGTCGGGAAGTTTTGTTCCGATTGACCCCGCTGTTCCTATACACCCCATTTTACGGTAACATAAAACTTTTAAATGCAAACTGGTCACTGTTATTAACAAGTTCAGGTAGGTTCAATTTTTCGAATCACGTTTTCTCATAATAAATTTCATCTGTCGTTTCTGGCCATATATAATAGGTTCCAACAGCAGCCATTACTTTTACTTTAAACTCGTTTTCTTCAATAATTGTCATAACTCAAGGATACAATGTATTTTCGTACTTCACACACCAGTCACCAGCTTTTATCTCTGTTTTTTCTTCTTGTTCCTTAAAATACTAACTAAACAAAACCCTACATTTTGTTCATTTCTGGTTCTTAAATGGTCATTGTCAATGTGCGGATCTTCAGAAAATATTTTTGATAAATTTTGCTTTTTCATATTTTAGTACCATCAAGAGTGACTTTTATTTTCGAATCTGTAATATCCACATGACTTTTCACATACCCCTTTTACAGCGCATCTTTCTGCGGAGTTCAGAGGCATTTTAATGTAGAATAAAATATATTTCACCTGTAAGAGATAAAATATTTTTATATTTGTTTTTTCCAAAACATATTTAAAAACTTTAAAGCATAACAGAAGTCCATTTCTGCATAACTTTTAGTAAATTACCTCTTAAATATTCCGAATGCAGTGATATAGTTAAGAGATAATTAATATCTTAAAAGCCAAAAAGAAACATGTAATTTATAATAGAGATGTATAGTAATCTTATTAACAAATAGAGATATTTTAAGAAATATGATTAATTTAAATTAAGTAAATATAGTACATTTAAAGGAATTCTTGAATAAATTACTTCTACTAACCACATAGGTTTATTTCACAATTTACTTCCTTTATAAACGCAAGTATTTAAGTCCTACTTAGGTAACTTACATTACCTGCATATTTCGGTAACTTAGGTTACACATTTTGATTGTAGCACAAAAAATTAAATAACCAATATTTGAAAACAAAAAAAAAACTTTAACTATTTGCTTAATACATACTTATAAGATAGAAAATATAGCATTGTTAACATTGCATTGCCCTTTCTTTATGCACATCATGAACTTTAATATGTTTTTGGTAACTTACGTTACATAGAACAGTGCATTTTTGAAGTTTATATAAATCACATAATTTAAGTGAAAACATTCGTTTAAGCAATTTACAATATTGAATTAAAGTGTAATAATCAATATTCTTCCTTTAAAACAGTTATCTAAAGCAAAAAATTGAAACTTACCAACGTTGAAAGATTGATCATTTGCCTTACCAAAAGTTAAATATTCTATTTCCAACTTCAAAGTGCTGCCAAACTAAAAATACTACATTCTTGACAAAAAATTAGTATAAATAATAAACTTCAAACATTTTTAAATAAAAAAATATGCAAAACAGACGCATTTCTGTAGTTTTATATTTCCAACGCTTTTCCTCACTTGCATGGAATTGCGCTAATGGAGTACATAACATTGTTTAATGAAAAAACAAACTTGTTCTTTGGTTCAATTATTTTGTAAAGGGGTGGCCGACTACTGGGAATAGAATTGCTCTGCGTTTCCAATAGTCGGCCATGTCAGGTCGACATTGATTCATCTGTTTATTTTCTTCGAAATATATCAATGACGTTCAAATTCGACATCTCTACATTAATAAATATAAGCTGCAATTTGCAGACGATTGATAAAAGATGTAGCAATAAAAGATTTTAATCATTTTATTTTATACTTTGTTTCTTTATTACTGCTCAGACGATTTTTAATGCTTCAAAAAAGCTCAAATTTTCATTCTGATAGTGTTGGCGTCGTAGAGCGATAAATTGCGAATCTATTCGCAGAGACATTTTATATTGATGCATCAAAATGAAATGTACTGCAGTGAAGCGATGGTTTTACGAAGAGCACTACAATTACGAAAACAAAACAAAACTACAATATTGCGACGCCCAACATAGCGAACCGAGGACTTTTTTTTTTAATTTGAAGAAGTTCTCTGGCAACTCTTTGGGAGTATTAGCGCGATTGGCGAATAGATTCGACATTTATCGCTCTGCGGCGACAATAAATATATATTTCGGGTTAAAGTTTGTTTAAATTAATTCACTCATATCTCATGAAATTGCCGACAGCGAAGTATCCGAGCACTGGATTTCTGTGGCCGACTACTGGAGCATTTACTATCATTGACAACAGCTTGGATTTTGATATATTTATTCTTTTAATTTATGAAACAAATTATTGAATCACTATCAGAAGAGTACGTTCTAAAGTTTTACATTGTTTTTGTTGCTGTATTGATAGCTGGAAGTTCTAGGTTAATCAAGATTAACAAAAGATCTCTTAAATAACCGACTACTGGAGCACTTATCCGATCATCCGAAACTCTGTTCCAAGAGTTTTAAGATAACTCCTAGAAAAGACTCAAGCCCTTACAGCAGCGATAAAAAAAATTCTTTTTGTTAAAAACGAAACTTTATTTTTTGCCGTTTACTGAGTTTTTACGGATGCGCACACAATATCTAAAGTTCAAAATATCTAACAAAAGGTTCTTTTCGTCAGAACATAAGTACAATAGCTCCTTTAAATTTTATTAGAGCAAATTGACATGAACTTTTAAAATCTATGCCTTTTTTTCTTTGATTTCACGTGGAATAACATACACATTTTTGATCTACAATATCCCCTTGAAACTGGTTTGTCTCAAAAATAAAACCAACGTTTTTTAATTAAGAAAAGTATATTATTTCCAATAATGTAAAGAAAATTAAAATTCAAGATGAACCTTTTGCCCTTTGAAATTGAGACAAACTTGAGGAAAAACATTTTTGACTGGAATTTCAACTGGAATAATTCAGTAAGTTTTTGAGCTATCAAGATGCCACTAGCACATCTTTTGGACATGCTAACAATCTACAAACGAGGGAAGAATTAAATGAAAAATGGGGAAGAATTATCTTCAAAAAGTCTGAGCAGATACAAGCTGATAACCTATGGTCAAATTTTGTCAAATTACGATTTTTTACCAACTTTTGGCAGCAAATTGCAAAAAATCTTCAGTGCATTGAGCTTTTGTTTCTTAAGTAGGATATTCTACCCTAAACAGTGATCAGAATCACCAAATTTGAGCCATATGATATTTTTTGGTCGCGAGCAATAAAACAAAAACTTGACGATTTGGTCATTTTTTTTTCAAGATACGAAAAAGAGGCCTTTACAAAGTAATTTTTATTGGCTGAACCATGAGACTTATGGAGCTATGATTTGGTATGGCTTAATGCAAGTCTTATATGTACATCCAAAATTTTTTTTTATCAAAATCGGAGGGGGTCGAGTGGGGATTTTCTCGAAATTTGAGACACTTGACATGGAAAAGGACCCATAAGTGAAAAATGAGCATAAATGAGGCGGCGTATAAGTGAGAGTTCACTGTACGTGGATTTTTGGTATTTTCGTTTTACAAGACAAAAATTAACAAAGTTTAAGTTAAACGAGCTTAAAAATAATTTATTATAAGAGCGATTCTCCGTAACTCGTAATGAAACATGCAGAATCTGTCCGGGCATTATTGTTTTTTTTTTCTTTTTTTTTGTGACATCTTCGTAAAATTATAATACTATTGTTTAGGAAATGACTATTACTTTAGTTTAAAAAGAGGGCCAGGTGAAATTCAATATATTTTTCAAGTTATTTGTTTTTGTGATAAATCATGACAACGGACACAACCCCTGCCGCATTGTTAGGCAGGGAACTGTGTATTTTCATTTAATTGCACAATATTTGCAAAATAATTGGAAGATAATGCGTCACGAAACCACCGATAAATTTAGACAGAAATCATAGAAATAATAAATAACATGTATCAAATTAAACTAATTAATATAAAATAAAATCACTTACCAGAGGACTGTTTTCGCAACGACGAAGATGCATACTACCATCACAAATGTGGCTCGGACACTACAGAAAGTCCAGCGTTCAACCAACAAATAGTTCTACAATTATGCATGTACGTACAATTTAGCAAAATATTGATAACTACAGGGGGCCCATCCCCCCGAGCTCAATGGCGCAAATTATCCCCCCCCCCCCCAATTTTTCACAACCCTCTTGTGCTTTTCATTTTTATTTTTACCTCTCTTTTTTATTTTATTCATTTTTTTAAATATTATTATTTTTTAAATATTTATTTATTTTTTTAAATATTATGTATTTTTTTTAAATATTATTTATTTTTTTAAATATTATTTATTTATTCTTTATTTATTTATCTATTTATTTATTTATCATTAGTTTCCTAAAAGTACTAATTATGCGTAGAACATAATCGCTTTTTTTCTCTTCCAGACATTTCAAGCACACTCACACACACAAAATAAATAAATAAATAATAATAATAAAGAAATAAAAGAACTAATTTAAATTGAAAATATTTTTAATGAATAATTTTTATTAAAAACATTAGTAAATAATTTAAATAAATAAGTAAATTAATAAATTAGTTTTAAAAAATAACCCCCCTAAAAAAAATTTTTGATGGCGCAACTTGCGCCATAATCCCCCCCCCCCTTCCTGTGGGCACCCCTGGATAACTAGAGTGTTTTTAAGTCTGCTGTAGACTTATGCCCAAATTGTCCTAGCTTCCCTTAAACCTTAACTAAAGCGAAATAATGAGTAAAATCTAGTCCTGTTTTATGCTGTTTTTTTCAGCGGATGCTTATTATACAAGACTAAATTTAGTACTAGTTCAGAAAAACCAGCATAATAGAAGATGCAACACAATGTAATAAATTTCAAATAATGTTGAAAAAAGGAGCAATTTCCCTAACAACTGTAATAATAAAAATTCAGTAGAGAAATGCAGTGTACGAAATTATTTTTCTATACTCTCATCAACAGAGCAGAAAATACTAGTTTCGAAAATTGCTTTGGTACCTACATAAATCCTCAATATTTTCCCTACATTTATGATTACACCGTTCTTTCGATATAGCGCTACTGCAATAAACTATGCAGGTCTTTCTTTTATAAAGAATTTTTGTATTTCAGCTGTATAGTTTTAGATACATTGACATATGCAATATGAATAAATGAAGTCCCATGACGGAGTTTTTGACATGTGCTTTATTCACACCATATTAAAATAATTCTTTTGTAAACAATATCTAAGGTGTACTTGTAGTTTTACTCTATAACGCAATGATATATTTTTCTGAGAAATATGTACATATTAGATATTATAGTAATATTAACTCAATATTGGACTTAAAAATACAACCTAATAAATGGAAAATAAATGCTGATTATTATGTTATGCAAATAGTGGTTGAAAAGTTTCATTTAATGCCATATGTTTAAGCGAAATACCGAATACACATTTTTCGCTTACTTAAGTAACTATCAATAACAAAAATAGCTTACATTAAAGATTCTTCAAAAAAGAGCCCAAAAGGGCTTTAAAATGTTTTTTTTTATTACTTAATGACGTTATCATGACCAATATGCTCTCAAAATATGTTTCACAAGTGCAGCTGCTCCATAAATATACTTATTTACCAATTATACGCGATATTATTTTCACCCTATGCAATCAAATCATTTCGCCAGCTTTGACTGCTGAATCAACAGCTCGCAGTGTTAGTTAATATAATGATCTCGCAAACGCGTATCAGAATGATCCAGTATTGTATACAGTTTTCTGCAAGAATTCAGTCGTGCATTTAACTAAATATCTCTATCGATTAAATAATTCACAACAAGGCATATTTGAAGCTCGTGCGAATTTGTGAATATATAATTTTAAATAAGTAAACTTAATTAAATATTTTAACATTTTAATTAGTAATATGCATTTTTATTGTTAATTGTATTAATAAATAACCTATGGTAACATTTAACCTAATAGCAAGTGGAGACGTTAAATGTGGAGTTTTTTCTTTTTTTTTCTTACTAACTTACGACGAGTAATTAATTACTGCTTTATATGCACTAAATAGGGTAATTGTCTTCAGAAAAAATATTCAGTCGCTATATGCATAAAATACATTAACACTATGTATGTGCAATAAAGTAAAATTTTTAATAAAACCACGATTTTCTCTACATGTGAAATACTTGCAGCAAGTTTTGTTACATTATGAAATACTTCTCATATGTTAATTACAAACAACTATCTTACATTTAGGTCAAAGTGATGATTCACTAATCTAAACATCAAAATAGAGTTTATCATAGTTTTCGTAAAACCTTCACGCGTCTGTATGAAATGCAATAAGTTTATCAAAAAACAATCCGGATAACATCTGTTGCCCTTTTTAAAAGTCTGATATAAATTTTAGATATTATTTCTCAAAAAAAAGGGTATGAGGGGGGCACAATTTCCTTAACATGTCACTGAACTTCAAAAGTAAATGTTCATTTTACGGATTTTCTGCGTCGCTTTTTTGAAGAAAAATAAGCAAAAATTTCGCATTTTGTAGGTGTTTTTCTTTTCCTAAATACTCTTAAAAACTGAATAAATTGTTTTAATTAAGTTGCAAACTGCCACTTGCATTATTAAAAGGGAGAGCTGGATAGCTCAGTTCATAGTGATCAGCATTTTACTGAAAGGTCTGCGGGTCGAGACTTTGAGTGATCTGACTATGCACTGTAAAAAAATAATGTTATTTTTACAGTATAATACAGCTAATTTTATAGTAATTTTACAATAATAAACTGGCAAAATCGCTAATTTTTCAGTAGTAAACTGTAAAATTGCAAGTTTTACATTTTATTACTGTGCATTTTAGTTTTAAGCTGCAACCTCTGCTGCCAGTATTACACTGTTATTTTTATAGTATAATACAGCTAAATGTAAAGTAATAAACTGTAAAATTGCTAGTTTTGCAGTTAAAATTGCTAGTTTTACATTTTATTACTGTGCATTTTAGTTTTAAGCTGCAACCTCTGCTGCCAGTATTACACTGTTATTTTTACAGTATAATACAGCTAAATGTATAGTAATAAACTGTAAAATTGCTCGTTTTGCAGTTAAAATTGCTAGTTTTACATTTTATTACTGTGCATTTTAGTTTTAAGCTGCAACCTCTGCTGCCAGTATTGCACTGTTATTTTTACAGTATAATACAGCTAAATGTATAGTAATAAACTGTAAAATTGCTAGTTTTGCAGTAATAAACTGTAAAAAATCTAGTTTTACTGTCAATTGCTGTGCTTTTACATGTTTAAACTCAAACCTCTACTTTCAGTATTATACTGCAAAACAACAACTTATTTTGGGCTGTGTGTAGCGTTAAAACAAGCATTTTGCGTATAACACCTAATGCGTTAAAATAAGTATAGCAGTAATGCTCTGCGCTTCTTTAAAAAAATAAAACAGTATGATAATTCTTACCTATAGTGTTTTTACATGGTATTTTTAGAACAGAGCTGTACATTCAGATCGCGAATGCTTAGCAGGGGTCAGCTCTAGTACCTTAAAAGAGCCATATCTCCTTCTGGGGGATAGCTAGGATTACTTAAGTAAAAATGACTTTGGAGTTCTTTGTCCAAACTTCTTTCAGTTTACTAATAGATTTTTGGTAGAGATTATTAATTGATTTGGTATAGATTCTTTTTTTTCATCAATGAAAACGTGCGTCATTCAGCACAAAACAAACCAAGAAAGTCTTGCAATCATTCGGGCCATGGATTATGGCACTTAACCACTTCTCACAAAGTAAACTGATTGTGTTCTATTGAAGTGAACTGTTTTAACCCTGCTGCTGTGTTCGTCCCGAACATACGTATACTGTGTTCGGGTCCAAATGGACCCAACATATGTAATTTATTCCCTAACACCGCTTTTTTTATATTTTTTCGAGTTTAATTGTTATATTTGATTTTATTAGAAACTTCCAAACAGAAATTACTCAATTTTTGTATTTTATTTTACATATTTAATCCGAGAAAACACATAAATAAAATTTAAATATTATAGCAATTCCAGTTTTCGTACTAAAGAAAACTAACAAAATTATGTAAGCTGTCACTTTAAGAAATTTACTAGAAATTTTTAAGCTTAAAAAGAAATGTTAAAAATGGAAATACGAACAGTACAACATTTGTATGAGATGTACAGATTTATATACAGAATCATATGCGCGGGGGAAGCGGCGGAGAGAGGGGGTAAAAGGGAATTCCCCTCAGATAGGCATAATTGCAGAGTTTGCAGTTCTATGAAAGTTAACCTTGAAACATTTTCACTGGTACTGATTTCAATTCATAGAAAGGAAGAAATGGTATTCAGAAAGAAAAAAAAGAAGAAAAAAAATGAATGAAAGAAATACAGAAGATAACCATTAAAAAATATTTAAAAAACGTACAAAAACAATGAACAAATGTTTTATTTATTGTTTCATAAATTATGAATAAAATAAACAAGCATAAAATTATTTTGTTTCTCTGATACATGCTTTTTAATCATATGGGTCCAAAAGGACCCGAACACAGTATTAGTAAACTTTTTTTTGACAAGTAGGGTTATACTTCAATCAAAACAAAAAAAAATATGTGTGTAATATAACATGAAAATGAACACATTCATGAAGTTAAAACGTTATACCAACGTTACTCGAAAATTTATAAGCAAATGAAATCTGTTTTGGGTCGAAAAGGACCCGAACACAGTAGCAGGGTTAATGGAATTGGTGAGGATCTATAGCTGTTACTAAAATTGGACATGCAATGGAGAAAAAATCAGGAAAATGAAATATTTGGGAGTCAGGGTTTTTTCCCACTTCTTTCAATGCAAATTATGATAAACAGCATACTTGGAAATTATTATTTATTCTCTAATAGCTTTTGTAATTTTTTAACTGCTCGTTAATCATTGGTAAGTCTTCATATGCGAATGTATAGTAGAATAATTGAAGGGTTTGGAGGATGAAGGTGTTGTGTTACATTTTAAAAAATAATCATTCAGGACAATGGTTAGCAATGGATATAGGTAAGCAAATAAAACTTGGTGCATCAAAAAGTATACGTCATTAGACCAATTTTATACGCACACTAACGACAGAACCAGAAAACAAAAGAGCTGCAACAACTGCAACAATAAAACTTTGAACTTTAATTACTCGCAATTTCTGTTTTGTCACATAACCCCTTCATCTCCCCAGCCCTTCGATTGATATTTATAAACTTCTGAGATGAATTACATTTCACCTCTTTTTCTTATATAGTAATTAAAAAGTAATTGGAAAACTTATTTGCCGGTTTAAAAAAAAATGCATTAATTGCAGTTTCTAAATATGTCTCAGGAAAACACACATAAAAAATAATTTTAATTAAAACGCAAAGGTTACGGATCTAATATTTCATTCTTCTTTTACTTTCATTATTTTCACACGTTTCTTTTCAAAATCCGCCGTCTAGTCTCCTGGAACATGTCAGATCAGGTTTCTTAATTCAAAACTTGTTTAATATTCATATCTCTGACATTTCTTTTTTCTTCTCTCTCTCTTCTTCGAAATCGAACGTTTCTATTCCTTTAGCCGTAAAGGGAATACAATCAACTTTTGAAAGAATATATAATTCTTTTTTCATCTTCCTACGCTTGAGAAATTTTCAGCGTATTTTAAATTGAAAGTCTTGCGCTATGTTTCTTTCTTACAGCTAGATCAAAAGTAAATTTTAAGTACAAGTAATTCGCAAATAAACAGGAGCGCATATAAGCTAGTATTGAAAAGTAAACATGTCACTGAAACGTGAAAGTGCAGAAAAACAATTGACATAAAATTGAAAAATTTGGTGTTAGGAGCCTATTGTTACGAATAATATAATTTAAAAATAGTAATGCACTTTTTTTAAAGAATGCTATACTAAAGAAGAACTTGTTTTTAAGTTAACTAATGAAAACAAACCAAAAAGCTCAAGATTTGAAGAAACGAGCGAGAAAGGTGGTAATAAAATGAATTGGAAGCACGAAAAATAGAAATTGCACGCAAAATTCAATTAACAAGTTGAATGCAAGTATAAATGTTGTACCAAAAGTGAAAAAAAAAGTAAGAAAAAATTTCAAAAAAGTGAAAGCAAAAATTTGGCGACCTGGCCTTTTTATCTTCAATATTATTAAAATATTATTCTGTTTTTTTTTTTTCGGAAAAAAGTGCGGCAATGAATTTTCATCTTTTTTTTTTCTAATACTTTGTTTCCAATTCAGTTTATTTTAAAACAAAATAATGTCGACAAAAAATAATAATTTAATTTATTTTCTAGCAGAATGCAATCTTGAACTAAGATTAAGCAATTCACTTAAGAAGACTATATATTGAGCATTCTGATTCTGAATATTCTAGAGACATACTACAAGCAAGTAAAATATAAAAACACAATATTGTAATAATAATAAAAGTACTTGAAAGTAGATTTTAAAGAATTTTAACAAATTTCAGTTATGTTTTGAAAACTCTTTCGTACTTAACGTAGTTTTATGAAGCAATGTTTCAACAACTTAAGCACACTATGTAGTAGTCCACATAAATACGCACCTGGAACATATTGACAAAGAGCTGAGAACTTCGTCAGCTGAAGTGGGTTTCGAACTTTGGGTCAAAATAACTTCTAATAAATCCACCAGGTTGCATTTTGCATTAAAGATGCTCCAACCCGGTTTTCTTAGATTTACTTGAAACCAAAATTTTCCGCGAAGTCAAATTCAGAATGCGTAGGTAATAGGTGAATGGGATCAAAATGAAATAGTTAAGATGGCCTTTTTTTTAATTAAAAATTGGAAAATTATTCTGAAATTAGAGCAGGGGAGTGTGGGGCAAAGTGAAATAGTTTAAGTTTACCTGCCTGCTTCAAAAGGAGCAAATGGAAAATTTGTTCTAAAATCTATTGTACACAAAGAAGGAATAAATTATTTTGTTATACAAATTTCATCTTTGGAAGTTATGTTGTACTTTCAAAAATATGTGAAAATTTTCTCCTCAAAAAAATCATGGGGCAAAGTGAAAAACAAAATATTTTTGCGAAGAAATTTTTTTCTATTCGACGATCAACAGTAATTTAATCAAATTACTGTGTAAATAAATGAAAATCATAATTATTTATGAAAAATAAATGAATAAGTAAATAAATGAAAAAAATAATAATTTAATGTGTGAGAAAAAATAAATGAATAAATAAAATGGAGAATGAATATGAAAATAAGTTACTGAATGAATAAATAAGTAAATAATTAAGTAAAAAAAATTAAATAAATTAATACTTGATGAAATACGTACGTGATTTAATAAAAGAATGAATAAGTAAACGAAATGAGCTATTTCACTTTGCCCCCCCCCATCAACTTTACCCCCCGCGTGCACTTGACAAATTACATTGAACATTTAAAATCAAAAAAATGCCTAACATAATGAAATAAGGATTGCAATGGGCATCAGTAGGTCTCAATCAATAGTTCATATGATAATTACAAAAATTTTATCATTTTGAAATAGCAAGAAATAATTTTGAAAAGCCACGAATATTACAACAAAAGTATCAAAATTTGAACCCCCCCATTCGGGGGAGGCGGTCAAATAAAATACAGTTTTGTATTTTAATTGATCCCCTTCCGCGACTTGGGGGAGGGAGTTCCGAATTGGGGGATGGGGGTCAATTAAAATACAAAATTGTATTTTAATTGACCCTCCCTCTGACCCCCCTCCCCCAATTCGGAATTTCCCACATTCAGGGGAGGGGGGTAATTAAAATACAAAACTGTATTTTAATTGACCCCCCTCTGACCCCCCTCCCCCAATTCCGAATTCCCCTCATTCGGGGGAGGGGTCAATTAAAATACAAAACTGTATTTTAATTGACCCCCCTCTGACCCACTCCCCCAATTCCGAATTCCGCCCATTCGGCGGAGGGGGTCAATTAAAATACAAAAGTGTATTTTAATTGACCCTCCTCTGACCCCCTCCCCCAATTCGGAGTCCCCCATTCGGGGGAGGGGGGGTCAATTAAAATACAAAAGTGTTTTTTAATTGACCCCCTCTGACCCCCTCCCCCAATTCGGAATTCCCCCCCATTCGGGGGAGGGGAGTAATTAAAATACAAAACTGTATTTTATTTGACCCCTCTCTGCTCCCCTCCCCCTATTCCGAATTCCCCCCCATTCGGGGGAGGGGGTCAATTAAAATGCAAAACTATTTTAATTGACTCCCCTCTGACCCCCCTCCACAATTCCGAATTCTCTCCCATTCGGGGGAGGGGGTCAAATAAAACACAAAACTGTATTTTAATTGACTCCCCTCTGATCCCCCTCCCCCAATTCGGAATTTCCCTCCCATCCGGGGGAGGGGGGGTCAATTAAAATACAAAACTGTATTTTAATTGACCCCCCTCCCCCAATTCGGAAGGACGGGCCTGCATGTAACTGCATTTTAATTGAACTTTTAAGTTTTCTTCGGCGCTTCTATAAATGTAATTTTAGAAGAATCGGCTTTCTTTTTTGCAACTCTGGTTAAAACGGAAGTGAGGAAAATGTAATCCTTTAAATAAATAATTATCTCTCGAATATATAAAGCTATCTTCTAAATCAGATGTAAACGTAATGTTTCACGTAAATGTAGTGTCGAAGACTGCATGTGTTACGACTTTTAAACAATCTTTAAATTGTTTCATGTGCATTATAAATGTTTTAAACTGTGAACATATAACAACACTATGTATTTTGATGTTTTGTTTTTTTTTTCATCAAGACTGAAACAGTTTTACTCCAAGAAATCAAGTCTTTACACGCATGTTATTACTATAGCCGTCCCATTAAAAAGTCTCACCGAACCCTAGGAGATCAGCGCCAAATGACTTAAAGTGGCAGAAATTGTAAGTTCTGCTTGTACGCTCTTTTTCGCCCGTCTGGCTAGCCGCTTAAGATCGCAGGTAGCCATGGTCAGGCCAATCACCTTCTTGATCTCAACAATTCCAATTTTAATGAAATTTGGTGTGAAAGACACACATGACATGATAAGTAATCCTACCAATTTTTAGATTTTTATTTTTAAAACGGTCCGATATACAGGGCTGTAAAAAACAGCAAAAAGTGTGAAAAAAGAACAAAAAGTGGTTACATGCAAATAACTTCGCTTTTAATTATATCAGAGCAGAAATTTAAGCACCGTTGTAAAGCTAAAGACAACTTATTGTTCATTTTTCACTCTTTTTGCCGTTTTTTACAGCCATGTATATCGGACAGTTTTTAAAATAAAAATCTAAAAATTAGTAGGATTACTTAACTTGTCATTTGGTCCTTCACACCAAATTTCATTAAAATTGGGATTGTTGAGGTCAAGAAGGTGATTGGCCTGACATACGGAAGTCCCTAATGTAAGACATATTAGCATTCCTGATTTTTTTGAGTGCTTTGCCATTGCGGTGTCAGCCTAAGTTTTGGTGTGAAGGAAGAACAGTGGCAGAGCTATGAAATATTTTTTTTGCAGAAATTCTAAGGGGGCGTGTTTTGAGATATTCAAGGTTAAAAGTTACGATCAATGACCTTGAAACCCTAAGCTTTCGTAAGAAAGTCATATTACTAATCAATAAAAAGCTCCATTCTTTAGCTTTACAATGGTTTTCAAATTTTTATTCTACTGTAATTAGGAAAGAAATTACAGTCATTTGCATGCAGCCACTTTTCGTTTTTTTTTTTTTTTTGCTCTTTTTGCTGTTTTTTACAACCCTGTATTTCGTACAAGTTTTTAAAAAAAATTCTAAAAATTGTCAGGCTTTTAATTATCTTATCTCGTCATATGTGTCCCTCACACCAAATTTTGCTTCCTCAATTTTAGCAAAATCGGCAAAATCCAGCTTTTGTGGGGCAATTCCAAAGACTACCTTAGCAATTTTCATTACAAACCTCCTAGTATTTTTTTTCTGAATACCTGGAGTAACTAGTTTCCAGAGATACCTAACACTTTTATATTGTATGAGTAATTTTTTTTAGAAAAATTGATTAATAACAGCAGTTTCTTAGAATTTTGAGTGGGCGGACTAACTTTGAGGGCCTGTATTTTAGAAAATAGGTGGAGCAAGAACTTAAAAAAATTGACTTTGCCAAATTTAAAGAAAATTCGAGTCGGTCATGCAACCAACTCTTCTTTTTTTAGGCGAGTTGGAATGGAGTCACTCTATATGTAGTAAGTTAGTTTCAATATTGCTAGATAGGTGTCACTGCAAACTGTGAAAATATATTACCGTTTCACTTTGCCCCACATTCCCGTACATAAATTAAAAACAATGCATATTACAATGAAACTTGCATTGAAATACATATTAATATTTTGGCAGTAAATTTATACGTTCAACAAAAAAAAGAACAATTTCAATTTTATTTTTTTTTTCTCATGAAGCAAAGTAAAAAAATAAAATATTTTTCTGATGAAATATTTTCTACTGGATTCTTGACTATATTTTTTATCAAATAAATGCGTATGCAAAAGATTTAAGAAATAAATAAATGAAGTAGTAAACGAATCAGAACAAAAGTGCAAATAAATAAATATGTCAGTTATTGAATGTAAGAACGTATATGAGTTTATAAACAAATAATTATATTACTTATTGAATAATTGATCGAATGAATAAACAAATTGTCTTATTTTAATTCACTCCATCCGCTTTGCCCCAAAATCACTTGACTAATTGTACCAAACATTTGAAACAGTAATAAATTTAGGGTAAATAAATAAATATTGCACCGAATATTAGTAAATACCAACTAATATTAAAAACTTTAATAATAATATTAAAATTTTGATATAACAAAAATAATTTTTGACTAACAACAAAATGACAATATGAGTATCATTTATTGAAAATTGCATGTATTACCGAAAGTTTTTACCTAAAGAGATGATTTTTTTTGTCTGGAATAAGCAACATGTGTAACTACTTAGGTAAAGTATCACCAGGTAGGTGATGCTAAAAACACAGTGAATATTTCACCATTTTACTTGCCCAGCTATTTCACTTTCCCCATATTCTCCTAAATAAATTAGCAAATTATTATAACTATATTTGTACACACAAGTTTTTTTTTTTTTTTAGTTTTCCAAGATCGGAAGAACATGTAAAATGCTATAAAATGCTAAAAAATCTTCTCTGACTAGTAAGCGAACACAATTCTTTGAGATTTCGTAGGCATCCAATGGGACACAGAACAAATAAATCGGTATAGCACGATTTTCATGCAAGACTTACTGTTGATATGCTAAAATAGAATCATGCCGTGCGCATGTACGTTACGGTTTTGGGTAACGTAAGTTTGACATAATGTATGCATAAACGTCATACTGCGCAAGAGCGTTAAACATTAACATAATCACATCAATGCAAAACTAGGATTTGTACAAGGCCCATCAAGAACATTAAAACAAGCCGGCAATCCAAATCACAGGTTTTGAAAGTAAACTATCATTTTAATAAAAAAGGAAACCAAAGTAAAAGCAGCTCGTATTCGACGACGTACTCCTCGCACTTAATCACATCATTGATCTCAAAAAAAAAAAAAATGCGTTTGGGTTCAGACAAAAGAGTGAGAATATTTGGCAAAGCGATATGGCTGTATAGCAGTCCTAGCAGGAGTACATCAGAAAAGGCACATTTAGTAGTTTCGATTGACTCTGGATTGTTGTTGTTTTCATTGTCTCGTTTCAGCTAAGCTGGCAATTTGGGATGCACAGCTTCACTGTTCCAACTGTACCGTAATTTGGTGTGAAGTCCGACTTCCACAGTACACACATTTGCCAAAGGGACCCGTTTATAGGGTGGGCATCTATTCACACCACAACAACAAAAAGTTCGCACAAAAAAGGACAAGGACAGGAGAGAGAAAGTACATCCATGCCCAAGCCACGGGACTACACCATCCGTGGCAGACTTCTCTGACCACTGGACAAGGCGGTCGGCTGGCTTTGGATTGCCTAACCACACTGCCCAAGAGTGAGGAATACAGAGAGAAGGCGAGTCAACATCAACTCTAATCAATATCCAACCAATATCCAATCAATATCCAATCAATGCAATTTTCTTCTTGATATCTATACCGTGGTAATTATGCAAACGATCCATAAACATAATTGCTGACTGTTTTCGAGCTTCAACGTCCATTACAATTTTTGCCACTAGTCCTTCAGCATTATCAAAGTCCTCTGAATAGCTGCCATTCTCGGAAAAACAGGACATTTATTATTGGTGGCATATGATCTTCAACGACAAATTCTAGTTTATTCTTATTGCTGATAATTTTAGTTCTTCAAATCATAAATCCTTAGATTGAATATACATTTTATTAGTAATGAAAACTCTTATTACTGTCACTGTAAATAAGTGCAACACGCATTATCGTTAATGATCTTTAGATTTGGTTACTGTGAAAGCACTTTCGTGGATACATTTCCAAACTAATTTAAGCTGAGATTTTAATAAAACGCCAATTTTGAAACTTTTACGCTTAAATTAAAAGTGTTCGCTTACCCTTTGCAATAAATTTTTATTGCATTTCAAAGGCTAGTGAAACAACCTGCCTATAAAATGAGATTATTATTTCAGTTCGAACGAAGCATACCTGGAACTACTCATAATTATAATGGAAATACCAGAAATACTTATGATGATAAATTTTAAAATGTCATAAATATGGAGGTTAAAATAAAATTCAGCGCTTAATTTTTACGCTGAGTTTTATTAGTCGTAAAATAAAACTACTAGGTTTGCAGTCAACGTTATTAGACACTAAGTAGGTACATGAATATATTTAAATGTGTAATTTTAGAATATTACCCTCTATCCTAGAAAATTTGTCTTGCACCACGTGGTGTATTTTGTAAAGACTTAGTTTAATGACACTACTTGCAACATTCTGTGTAAAATCTAGATGTGATGTTTGAAAGTCAACTTCCAATTTGAGTTTTTCTAAATTGAACACATTTTGTTTTAAAACAACTCCGTAGTATAAATATCTATGTTAATATGTAGCATTAAAAAATGTAACCCAAATCGCCCCCTCTTTATTAAATCTTTAGTTTCTATTTGAAAAAGACTCAAAATAAATCATTAAAAACCAAATGCATAAAAACGTATACTACACTTGTTTTTAGAAAAAAGAATATTGTTACACTTAAGACAGAGTTTACAACTTTTTAAACTTCGAAGTCGTGCTAACTGAGCTTTGTAGCGCTTTAAATATTTTTTATTATCGTTTTTACTATAGGGAGAATATTTTTGACGGCACGCGCGTTCAATATTTTTAATCATCTCAAATTATTTAGAACAAATGAACACTTATATCTAAAGAACACAAATATAACTACCTATTTAAAGCTACAGATTAAAATGAAAGATTCCTTTTTAAAAAAGATTGTTCTATACATTATTCATATTTCTGTTCAGTTATTTGTACTCTAATATGGTTAACACTATACCTTTATAACTGCGTTATGTATTGTTACTGAAAAAATAAATATAATTTAGCACATCAACTACGGTCAAGTGAGAACATTAAGTAATTCGTGGTGGCTAAAAAAATTAAAAAATATACATTAGTATTAATGGAAATATTACTTGGAGAAAGTTACGAATGAATGTATTTTATTAGACTCCCATTTAAAAAATGGTAATGCAAGCTTTGTCTATAGAACACTCCACTACTTTTTTACATCAAAAAATGCTTCCGTTTTGCGGTAACATTCTTTTAACTTTCTAAATTTCGTAATTTTTAGATTTTTTTTTAAATCCTAACAAAAATCTCCAGACATGCTTTGATTCCATGTACTATTTTGACACTTTAGAAAGTGAAGGCGAAATGCTTAACAGAAATAAATGCCAGGCAGAAAAAGACAAAAACTCGAGTATTTAACTAAAATAAAAACAGGAAACAAAAAAGGGTTAAAGTTTATAACACTTTAGAAAGCGAGGGGAAAATGTTTGACAAAAATGAATGTAAGACAGAAAAAGAGCAAAATACTCCAGTAGTGAACGAATATATAAACAAAAAAGAAAAAAGGGAACGAGGACATTTTTACATTTTTTTTCCTTTTTTTCTATTTTTTATTTTTGGGTGTGTATATGGTTACTTACTGAAAATCTATTAAGTACATTAATAATTGCTTAACGAAGTATTTTAAGAATATTTCTCAAAAAGTTAACTAAAAATAATAATAATGCAATCCTTTCTCTTTAAGAACGCAAAAGTATTTAAACATATGAGGAAAATCATCTCGTTTCTTCTTTTTACGTTAAAAAAAAAAAGAAGAAAAAAAAGCTTAACTCAAGAAAAGTTGGGGGTGGAGAGAGTTAGAAATCCCGATTACAATTTTTTATGACTGAAATATCCTGTTCTTCATCTTGCTAAGTTTCTTAATGATTTAATAGAAGCTTCAAAATTATTTAAACTGATTCACTTGAGTTTTTTTTTTTTCATGTACTCCAGGCGATTTCTCTCACTTTGCAGTGCAAACACTTTTTCTCTTTTTTATGTACTCCTAGTATCTACTAGCATATTTGTTTCACTCGAGGAGCTAAAAAAAATGACCACTTAAAAAATCGGCAGAATAAAGTTTTCATTATACTAAGTTTTTTTTTTTTATTTTTTTGGGAGGTGGAAAAAAATGCACTGAGCGAATCAGTGCTTTATTCTACCAATCAAAAGCAAAGTGAAGCAATCTTTGAAATTAGAGATACACGAAATAAAAGTAAAAACAAAATTGCTTACTCAATTTACAATTTGAATCAAGCATTAGTTTTTGTGTATTTATGTGTTAGCTTATTTACGTCTCTGTAAGGACATTTTTATTTGCGTTTTTGTGTAGCGCTTAAAGCATTCCTGTATCTTTATAGAAAACTAGCGGTACCCGCACGGCTTTGCCCGTGGTATAAAATAAAAATTTCATTTGTTAAATAATTGATATAGCAGAAGAAATGCTCTATTTTAGTTGTAATTCAACTATAATTCCTTCAAAGTATGATATAAAAATCTGGTATGGACCCCACGCTACTTAATTTTTATGTGTAAATTTCTTAGTAGATGCCTTAAGTGCTAAAATAGTGCTTGGAGTGAGCAAGATTACAGTTCAAACATTTATATCTCTAGTTTGCCGCGAAACAATGCAAAAAAAAAAAAAAATGTTTCACAATGATTAATCTCCTAAATATCGCCGATTTTAACATCATTCAGTGGATTTTTCGCAAAATATCGCCAATAGCGCCAAATTGAGTCCAAATATAAAAAGAAAGCAATTTTTTTCGCCAACTTGGTGATATGTCGCCAAATTGGCGGCAAATGCTTGACGACCAAAAGCTTGGCGATATATTGCCAAGTGGTCGGGCCAATTCATATCACTTTTGTCTGCATTGAAATGAACACTGATTTACTCCAAAAAAGGGGTAAAACACCCCCTTGGAACATTCGAATGCAACCCCAAGGGAAGATGTACAAAAATAAGCCAAAATAGAAAATAAGAACAATTTTGTTGCTCACAGAAACCAACAGAAATCTTACCAAAGTTTAAAAGAAGAAGAAAGTTTTATTTCCTAACTTTAAAAACAAAACGAACGATGCAATAACGCAATTCATACGACATTTGGTTAATATGTGCTTTAGGTACCCTTTTCTCGCTAAATGGGCGATAGGCGCGCCAAGCGTGGTAACCCTGGCTATTTTGCGTAGTTTCTCTCGGAGCTTTCACTTCCGCGAGACACGCAAAAACGCGTCAAGTAATGTCCCAAAGCATTTTCACCCGGAAAAGACAGGGTTGCCAGAGAATTGAAACAAATAAATACTACGCCTCCTCTAAAAAAAATATTACAAAGTAATACTGTTTCCAAACGTCGCCAAAATCAATGTTGCCGAAATGCGAAATCTATGAAAATGAAAAAAAAAAAAAAAAATCCGCCAAATCTTTTAATTAAGTCATTAGTATATTGGAAACAGGGTTGCCGGAAAAATACTACGCTCCTTATTTGGGCCGAAAAAATATTACCGTAGTATCAAAAATACTACGTCTGGCGACGCTGGAAGAAGAACGAAACAAAAATAAGTATGAACACGTAACCATGGTAACAACATGAAAAGTTGATTTCCGTTGATAAAATAATTCTTTTTATCTTTCTTTTCAGACAAATTTTATTATCGAGCTGAACCATTTTAGAATCGTTTGGCTTGCTTTACTGAAGGTAAGCCTTGAATTTCGGGATTCTAAAAACAATTATTACAGCTCTCCTGATGATCGTAGAAACTTCGAAAAAACTTCATTTTGTGCAGAAAATTTCAAGCTTTCGAATGTTATAAGACTTGAAAATGTGTATGAAATATTTCTTCCCTATTTTATCGAATTTGCGCTAAGAATTCGAATAGAAAAAGAACGAAATGGAATGTTCGAAAAATCGCTTCGAGGTGCAAAACTACATACTACAAACTAATTTTGTGCCAAGTGGCGTGAAAATCGACCGAACGGTTTTGGCGCTACGCGCGTAACAGACAGAAAGACAGACCCACCTTCAGCTTTATTATTAGTAGAGATTCCGCTAAGAATTCGAATAGAAAAAGAACGAAATGGAATGTTCGAAAAATCGCTTCGAGGTGCAAAACTACATGCTACAAACTAATTTTGTGCCAAGTGGCGTGAAAATCGACCGAACGGTTTTGACGCTACGCGCGTAACAGACAGAAAGACAGACCCACCTTCAGCTTTATTATTAGTAGAGATTTTGATAAGAAAATTGCCCCAACTTTACCTCAAATCTCCCAAGCGCTTTAAATATTACCACCAACTCGCAGATACGTTTTGCTGGCATATTTCCGTTCCTTAAACAAATGGAATTTCCCGGTAGAACCCGCTACTGGCACTGTTCTTATTCGTTTACTACGAAATTTAAATAGATCACACCTAATAGGTGTGAAAACAAGGTTCCGAAATCATGTTTGACGGCACTTCCTTCGTCTGCCACTGTGGACATCTGCTGCAAGTTGCAGTAACCAGGGGCGCCCCGAACTAAAATTTTTGGGAGGGGGAAAGTTATCAATTTGCCGAACTAAGTTCCAATTTTACGAAATGAAAAAAGACAATCGTGCACACTTGTCGTACATGCATAACAATTAGTGAAAATAAATTAGGCATATTTTAAAAAACAATTCCAAAAACTAAAAAGAGCAAATACTCTCAATGTTGCAATATTGTCTTCAAATTGCCGAATCATCAGCAAAATGTGGCAAATACGGAAATTATTGGGAGGTCACAGTGACCTCCCGTGACCTCCCATCGGGGTGCTCCTGGTAGTAACTGAACTAAAAGTAGTAAAAATAATACTACAGTAAACTCTAGATTATCCGCGATCGACACATGGGTCCGTCAGCTAGTCTTACACACTTTTTTTTTTGACGAAGATGATTTACGATGGTTTTTTTTTTTCCAACCTCCGATCGCACAGTACGAAAGCCAGGCACGCGGCAGGTGGTTGGTGTGTATAGTAGGTGACTGCCCACCTCTTCCTCTACACAACCTAACGCTGACGAGTCCAACACGTCATTTCCTTTTGACCTGCGTTCACATAAACACGGCCATCACTATTGATTCTCCCGTCAAGTGTTAATTGCGAAGTATTTTGGGAATTACTGCATATTCTTACTGTGAAATTTTGAGACGTTTACAGAGAACTATTCAGAACAAACGAAGAAGCTTGCTGACTTCTGTAATTGTCCTAGTCCATGGCAATGCCCGTCTTCATAGCGCTTGTGTAACCCAACGGCTCCTTCAGCAATTTCAATGAGACATTTTTTAATCCCTACCTTTTATTCCCTACCGAGTGCCAAGACACTTCCATCAGTCCCTAAACTGAAACAGGGTCTTAGGGCCTGGAAAGGCATCGTGCTTTTAAAGTGGCGTGAAGCTCAAAAACACCGTCACAACTCACTTCCAATCATTGGCGGCAACACTTTACGAGGAGGGTATAAAAAGCTTCTTCACAGATATAACAAATGCTGCAACCGTCAGGGTGATTATGTAAAACAGAAACATGCATTGTACATTACTTTTGATAATAAAATATTTTTTGCATATTGAACCGTTACTTTTTTTATAGCCTATCTGGGGTTGAAGGAAAAAAAACCCCTCGTACTAAATGCAGAAAAAAGTGAATGTGTCATTGACCATTTTTAACTTTTAAAGATATTTTTTTATTTAATGTTAGCCTTTTTAGCTTTAGTTTAAAAGTTTGTGTTGTGTTATTGACTTCTTTTATCTACTTCTAAAGTTAGAATTGCTTTTTACCTATTTGTCGATTATCCGTGGTATTCGCTTATCCGCGGTTACCATGCTACCCTATTCCGAACCTATTCCTACTGTATTTCAATTTAAAGCGAGCAATTGTTGCCTCTTTTTGAGTACCAAAGTATACTTCGTTCATTGTAAACACTTTTAAATATAAATTTGTATTAATTGAAGTTTAAATAGTTAGGCATAAAAATCTTCTTTTAAGGTACATGAAAATAATTTGAAAAATTTTCGGCACTTTTAACATGCAAAAATAGCATTTGAATATAACATCTCATTTAGTAGGTGGTTTTTCGCTATTGTGGAAATTTAAACAATATGCATCAACAACAAAAATATTTCAAGGTTTTAAATGCAATGTCATTTGCAACCCACTGAGCTAAAATTTTCAACGTACATGCAAAAGTAACAAAATGGCGTAAAGTAACGAAAAAATTCTTTGCTTACGCTTGCATGCTTTTGTCTCTGCTTTTTGCAACACAAAAATAGAAAAATAGACTTTTAAAAATAATTCTAGCTCAGTTGAATCTTTTAGGTATCGTAAAATGGGGTGTATAGGAACAGCGGGGTCAATCGGAACAAAACTTCCAGACCGTACAAAAAAATTCTTCATAAATATACTATTGGTTATATTTCGCCATTAATTTTTTTTTAGAAAAGTAAGATCATAGGAAGTAGGAAAAAATTACTTTTGTCAATCTGGCAACGCTACTGGCTTCTAAGGAGGGCTGCACGTGGAATGCTAGAAAACATCACATTTTCATAGACTGCAAAACTTCATATGCAAGAACAAACCTTCTTATATTTTAAACCTAAGAGTGGTGTGTTTCAATTATACATGTATCTGAACAACAGAATACCACATTAGAATTTACATTTTTTATAAATTGTGTCATAAAAATGAAGAATTCTGAAAAATGCCATTGGAAAAAAAAAATGAGGGGTGAATCGGAACACTTTGTTCTGTTGTTCCAATTCAAACTTATTTGAAGGAAACTGTTTGAAAAGTCAAGATTCTAACCCCAATTCCTCTAATCAAGACAAGGACAAGGATTTATTACTGTTTATCCCTTCTCGTGACCAACTAGATCTTAGAATAACAAAAAGTTGTAGATTTCATAAGATTTTTCTCCAGGATACTTCTTTTTATTTAAAATACGAGGAGGAAAGTCATATAGACTTTAGATAGCAAAAGGCAAGCACACAGACAGTGATGAATAAGTGAAAACATCTTTCAGGACAATCCCCGAAACCCAGAGATTTTAAGAAACTAAAGAAAAGGCAGAGATCGTCTCAGAAGATGCTATGAAAAAACTTAAGCCAAGTCATAATTGCTAGTTTTAAGGACAAGTACATATTTGTGGACGACATGAGTGACTTCCATTCGTGTTAAATCTTTGTATTTCAATTCAAAAGCATTTCTTAAAATTACTTTTCATTTTTCATAAGTTCAAAATTATTTTGAATTTTGACAAATTATAAACGTTTACTGGTACTGAAATTATACTTTTATTTGACAGTAATTATCTGTTCTTGTTCTCCCTCATCAATATTACTCATGTTTGTGAGACCTATTACAGGTTTCATGGAAAAAAATACAAATTTTAACATGTGTTCCGATTGACCCCTATCAGCGGGGTGATTCGGAACACCCATAATTTCCTATATATTTTAATAATAACTATTCAAAATGTTTTGTGTTTGCTTGGAATATCAAAAGTAAAGCAAGACCGAAGTTTTTACCCAGAAAATCAAATTGAAAAAAAATCTTTTAACTGCTTTTTTTACAATCAAAGCTGAAAAGTGCCCCGATTCACCCCATTTTACTGTACATAAAACGAATGGGTGAAATTTCATAACAGTCAGTTTGGTAGTTTCGAAAATTTAACACCCTGCAGTGTAAAAAAAGTCGTCTAGAGATAAACATGCTCAGTATTTCTGGAAGAGGAAGATCACAAAAAGGTTAATTTACGTCATCAATGCCTACACTCTACAAAATGATACAACTACTGTCCTTGTAAGTTGATTTTCTACATTGACAATGTCTACGTCTTTTATGGTTGCTAGGAAAGGGTAATTGATACGCATTGTGGGGTAAGGGGTGGGGGAGGAGCATTGAATTGCTTTTGCAAAAATGACCATGAAACAAGCCCATTTAAATTAGGCAACTTTTAACCGAAAGAGAGGTAAATATAGTTTTAAAGTCCGAGGTTAACTTATCAGATCAGCCATTATACTTCCTCAACTTGTAGTATTGGTTGAACTAATTCGTTCAAAATACGTGCTGAATTAAGATAAGCATTTTTTTTTTCACTTTTTTCCACATTATAGCAACCTCTAGGTTAACCTCTGGCGCCTAGTTGTATCGCTCATTCGGATATATTGCGCTTTGTCTTCCGAAAAATTATACATATTTTTCTTTCAAGATGGTTTCATATAAAGAAACCACAGAAAGAAAAAAACTGATAATTTTCAGAAAAGGTATTTCTTCTTTTAATAATGAATAAACCTTTTATGTTTTCTCATGCATCTTTTTTTTTTTTTGCAGTTCAAGTTGCTACTTTTGTTTTGAGTTCCAGGATAAAATAACACTTGTAAACAAGGTTTCTGTTCCACATTGAAGAAGTGGTGATTCTTATATTTTGGGGGCTGCTGAAAAAGAATATGACCTTAAAAACATTCCATCACGCACAGATTTTTGGAAAATACAATTTTTAAAAATACCACTTTAATGACATTTATGCAACACATGAACAATGTTTTTGTCATTTACCATTTCTTATAAACAACTATAAGGCTTAAAACTAATATATAAAAAAGAAATTAACATTGTTAAAAAACGTAGTAGTATTGAACTGATTTTTGATTAAAAAAATTGCTACTCGCAAAAATTTCCTAAATTTTGTACTTTATG
This sequence comes from Uloborus plumipes, assembly GCA_038373865.1. NCBI lineage: Eukaryota > Metazoa > Arthropoda > Arachnida > Araneae > Uloboridae > Uloborus > Uloborus plumipes. The sequence continues at coordinate 38,196 of JAXGGA010007219.1, read as the reverse complement.
TAACCGTTAATACCTTAATTCCGGATGCTCTCTAATAAGCCTTATCACAAACTTCTGTAATAAGATTCCAAAAGTAATCACCGAGCTCATTACAAGTCCACCGCCCTTGATATCACACTTCCATTGCAGAAATAAATTGATGTGACGAAAGCGTTTCCCATGCTCGTCGTTTACAGCTCCCATACTTTCAAGGAAAAAAAATATATGACGTGCTAAAAAATGAATTTTGAATAACACTGAGTACCCTAATATAACTTTTAAACAAGTCTTGAATTAGTTTTTCATAGTTAGGACTTCCATTACTTCCTAAGAATTGTGTGACAACATTTTAAAATCAATTCATCCTGTTTTTTTCTAAATCACTTGAACTGGCTTCAAAACTTTGCAAGGCTTCTTATTTTTCAGCTAATGAATTACCCTTCTTAAATTTTGTATAAATGACTGATGGGAACTTTTTTTTTTCAAATATTGAAATTCATAACCTTCTTTATCCATTGCTTTAACGAAATTCTTCATTAATTATTTATGTGCAAAGGTTTGAGAACACTCTTTTTTTTATCAATCAGAGGAACTTTATGGATATTATTTTTTATCAACAATATAGTGTTTGCTCTCCGGCCATTTCTTTTTGACATAATGTTCGTTTTTCCTTACTGTCTCACTCGCATTAAAAACAGCAGTAGTTTGTGTAATGGAGCTGCAGATCAATGAAAATAGCAATTACTTAAAAATCTGTACATATGATCCAATTATAGTGTGAGTAGACAAGTTCATGAAGCAATATCTTCATATTTTCATAAGATTATTTCATTATGCAAGAATAAGCTATTGGGACCGATGGCAGGTCATTTCTATTATGGAGTACTACTGTCTTCAAGCTAGTTCTCGAACCATCGATGAACAATCGCCATTCTTCTACATTATATGGAAAATTTAAAGCAGATATCGATATGAATTATGGTTCTACTCTTTTTACATGTTCTAAAGCTGTAATAAGTAAAAAAAAAATATGTGCATGTGAATCAAATGCGTTTAAAAGAAAAATTTAATATACTTACAACTCCTATAAAATACCTAGATATAATCAAAAACCTTATAAATGAATTTTCTCAAAATTGGAGGGTGATATGTCTGCAAAAATTTTCTAATTTTTGCAAACATATTCTTTTTCAGCACATTGAAATCTACAAGAAACACCCAAAGTACATTGAGGAACAGAAAATTTGTTGAAATTTGTTTTTCAGTGTAATAGGATATAGGTGTATATTCACGAAGAAATTTCTTTTATTTAAGTTTTGAAATAACAAATGTGAAGTTAACTTTCTTTTTATTGAGAAAATTGTCCAAACATGAAGATCAACTAATATTTTTGCAGAGGCACATGTCATTAATTTGTGCGCTGATTGAGTCCGCTACTTTTTACGACCTCGTTTATCGCGTTTTCGGATATATCGCGCTTTTTTTTATGTCTCCCAAAAAGCGCGATATAACGAGTGGTAACTGTATAACCATGCTATTCAGTTAGATCTTGATAAATGGGTTTCAAAACTTATTTTCGTCTTCATTAAGTGGTGGAGGATGTTACATTTTTTATGGCGCTGGTTGGACTTACGTTAAATTACTGCAGGGAGTCTGCTACATATAAGACTTGGACTGCCCAAATGCAAGATAATTCGTAGCAAATAATTTTAGCAGCCATAATCGATTTTAACCCATTAATGCCTGACATTTTTTTTTTCCAAAGATATTTTGTATTTTGGTAACAAACAGTGTTTAATAGACAGGAAAATAATAAAAAAAATATTATGTAAAAAGATTTTTTTTATTAAAGAAAAAGTTCCCTTAAAAGTTACGATGGACCCCAGAGGGTACATACTTTTTTTACTAAATTTTTTTCTGCCTACGATATAATATTTAAAAAGACATTTTATGAGAAGAAATAAAATCGGCAATTAACATAAACTGGAAAGCTGGGAATAACTTTGAAAACTTGGCTTTTTTTCTTGAGATTGGGAACGATGTAATTTTTGATAATGATCATATTAAAACTGCTACAGAACACACTTTCCAAGGGTTATGTGCTGCAATCTGTTAATAACGAATTGAAACAATACCAAGGTACTATTTGAACACTATTATTTGGTTGAAATGTTCATTTTGGGGAAATTCAGACCCTTTTTTGGACCGTCCCTAAAAAGGGACGCTAGGCATTAATGGGTTAAGTTAGCTCATCATTTTTGTACATATTTGAAATTATGCGTAGTACACTGACAATAAATTTATATTTTGCTTCTGGAAAAGTACCAGTGGATTAAAGCTAGATGACAGGTATACTGTTTTCAGCCAAGCTGATATGCTACGAATTTTTCGCAGCATGGAAGCAACGTGTTTAGTGGAAGAAAAGTATAGTTAAATCGATATAAAATTTTGAGAGAATATTTTTAAATGCATTAAATGCTGGCGTGAAAGTCAACTTTAAAAAAAAAAATAGTTAAAAATGCAATCTTTTTAGTGTTTCAGAGAAGAATCCATCCAAAAGAAAAAAAATACAAACTAAAATTTTCTGAAATACCTCAATATATTGTTTTGCAAATGTTAAATAGCATTTTGAGGCAACTCGAGGTTTATAATACTCCAACTTACCCAAAACTATTTTGACATTCCCTTGCGTATATTTAAACAGGCCATTGTAACAATTTAATTTACAGCACTGCAAAAAAAAAGAGCTTTTAATTTAATATTTAAAATTTAAGATTCTGAAAATAAACTAATTTGAACTTTATTGCAACCACCTTTTTCTACGAAATCTTTTACGCTGGAAAACCAAATCCACTGAGCTAATACGCTTCTCTAAACACACTTTAAAATCAACAGAAAATTGCTCATCAAAAATTGATTCGTTGCAAAAAAAGTACAAAATTATTTAATGCAAAAATAAAATAAGGAAGGTAAAAGAACTGTTGGGAGTTTAAGTTTTCGGCACTGCAGGTTTTTGCTTACTTTTCCTCCATTTAATAAAGCTTTAATTACTTAACAAAGTGTTTCAAGCATATTTCATAAAAATTTCACAAAACAGGGGGGGGGGATTATTTTAAGGAAGCGCAAGCGCGTAAGAAATATCACTACACCAGAAAAAAGTATCCGCCATAAAAAAGAAAACTTCAAAAAGCGATTAAAAATCCTTATTACATTTTTTCACAGAATCAAAATATCTAGTCTTTTTTTATCTGTATAATTTTCTTTTCTTTTCTTCTACGTGGATACTACAATTTATAAAACGTTTAAACTGATTGATTTTTTTCTTGAGCTCACAAGAGGGATTTCTTTCACTTTTGTAGTGCAAATACTTTTTCTATTTTCATGTATTTCAAGTATTCATTAACACGTGTGCTTATTTTATCTGAAGGGCTACAAAGAGTCTTCAAAAAAAAAAAAAATCTGAATAAAATTTAAGGCTCATGAAACTAAAGTATTTTATTAGAGTTGGAAAAAAAGTTTTTAAAAACGAATTCAGCACTTCATTTTAAGACTCGAAAGTATTTAAAGTAATCAATCTTTAGAGATTTGAATATATATATATATACACACGCACAAAGTTGTGCAAAATTTGAGGATGAAGTTAAAAATTAAGCATATATACCAGCGGAAATAAAAGCCATTTTGGGGTGAAGAACTAATCAGGACATTGACAAGGGTCAGGTACATTAGCACATGTGAACATGCAATCAGATATAGTGGGGGAGTTTCGGACTGGGTGAATAACGTTGGCGATGTGAGCTCATCACTTCTACGTTAGCATGTGCACATTATGTATAACTTTATTTGAACCACGAAAAATCCCTGCCTCAGTGTTAAATGTCACACAGTAGGTCTCTTAGAAGACATCTGAACAATTTTAACCCATGTTGAATTATCCCAATGAACAGATTTGGGATGCTCGAAGTGGGACAAGTGTGAATTCGGAACTCGGTATTTCTCATAGCATCGTTTCCCGGCATCGAAGAACCTTTCTAGTAGTCAGGAGATTTGCTGATGGTTTGCAGTGGTCGTTAACCAGCAACCACGATAGCAGATATCCAATATATTACCCAGGAAACACAAAGGAACTGGCAAGAGACAGCAGGAGAAATAGTAAAAACTATACAACGGACTATTAAGCGAATGATGTCGTGTCCTGCTGCGACAAGGAGGCAGCATAATGGTGGTCTGATTAACCAATGACCTGTACGATGTGTATCGGAAACTTCAAAACTTCGACGGATAATTAAGAGCCATTATTTTGAAAATCGAACAAAAAAGGGAAATTTTGGTAGTGACCATTTTTGATTTTCCTCATTTTTTTATATGTCAAAGTAGGTCATGAGAAACGGACATTCTGAAGTTTATTGCCCCCCAAAAAGTTTTGCTCGCTCGGTAAAAATTCCCAAATTTTGATATTATGCAGCGCTTTTTTGGTAAAACGGCTGACAGACGCATTTCAGTGCGCTGTAGTTTTTTGCAGAAATGCCACCCCATGGTTATGTTTACATTTATTGATTGTACAGTGTGTAGTTATGAGGACCCCATAGTTATTTGGGTTGGGATGTGTTGCTTTTTTTAGTTAATGGGCCGCAAAGTATGGTTTTTAGACCATTTTTGCTCGACTTTGAACTGCGTTATTCCCCCCCTAAAAGCAACCCCCCGAAATTTTTTTAACATATACTGAAAATTTATACTATGAAGAGAATATGTGATACGAAAATTGTTTAATATCTCATTGCTTTGAAGAGAAAAAGACCAAGACATTTTTCAAATTTTCAAAATTTGCGGTTTTTTGATCGCATTTAACTCAAAACAGCAACTCTAGAAAAAAAAAAGCTTTTATGGATTATGGAACCTACGGATGTGTAGAATAACGTAAAAAAGAAAGTTGCGTGTTGTCTCGTCTCGTTTTCAAGAAAATAATTTCTTTTGTAGCTCATTTAATGCTTTTTCTCATAGTAAAATGTGTCCATCAAGTAGGTCAGATCTGCTGAAACTTTAAGTATATAGTAATGATGTATTTAAATTTGTGTAGGGAAAGAAAAAAAGACTAAAAACACTCAATTTTGTCTAAATTTTTTATAATTTTTAGTTTTTTAATTGCAGTTAACTCAAAAAACGTGAAATCCTGAGACTATTATTGAATGCAATTTTATAAATTGAAGTCAATTTTAAAATCCTAAAATGGCTGCAATAAACAATAGCGGCTTTCTTTATGTTGTTCTCTTAGTGTATAAACAGATAATTTAACAGAATATTGGATCGCAAGCTATTTAAACAAAAAGTCTTAAAAATACTAACTTATATCAAGCATCAAAAATTGATTCAATAATCTTTCACTTTACTTTATAGCTGCAGTCATCTCTAAAAATTTTCAGAAGATAACTAGTTTGTACCAAAAGCTTCTTCATACACAAATACTCTTGAAAAAGTTGACATCAGAGCATTCTGTTGCTCGTATCGTGAAATAGTTACTGGGGAGTTTGATGAGATGGGCGTGTAAGTCTGAATTGCCTTATATTTAACTAACTGTATTGTTTTTGACAAAGCAGACTTCTTTTACAAACATTTGTGTTAAGTTTCCTTATACTTGCAAACGAATTACAAGTGAGAATATTTCAAAGTGGAAAGCATGCATGCAAACGTGTTTCAATAAATATTAAAAGGATGAAAAACATTTTCCACGATTTTATACTTCTCGAATAATCACTAGGGAAACAACGTTATGACATTTATAAATATATATGTGAGACAATATTAATTTCCTCTTACCTCACATATTCTTGTAGAAGCAACTTTCATTTTTTGGTATTCTTGCAGGTGTTTTATGAGAAATATTTGCCTAAGAAATTAAAATGTAAAATCAGCAACACGACAGTTTTGAGCTCTCATCTTGAAAGGGCATTAGCCGACAAATCTAATGAGGTTTGTTTTAATTTAGGGCATGGCTGTCCATGTCCAACCTACGGTCTGTGGTCAAGATATAGCCCACGAGGCTAATCGGTGTGGCTCGTTGGTGAAACGTGACGCTGTAGTTACATTACCATGGTGTAACCTTACACCAGATTTATCGATTAAGTTACTCCATAGTAGTGGATACAGTACTGCTGCTACCGTATTTATGAAGTAAGGCTACACAGAAAGAGGATTACATTGTAGTTTGTGGATCCCACTAACGAAGCATTGAACTTTCACACATGAAACTAAATACTTTAATGCTTAAGATTTACAGCAAACGATACGATAAAGATGTAACATTGACTAGTACTTATAAGGTAATTATTAAACTAATAAACTAACGCAACTATTTCAAAATAAGTATATTATATCATTTTTAGTATGTTTTACATCTTATAGTCAGAATATATTTTATTTCATTTTGCAGTAAATTGATCATTTTTTTCAGCTATTTTTTTTCGTTATGCTTGCTCCTCATGTTTGCAGTTACCTCCTTCCCAACTGACTCACTCCCCACAGACTATGAACTAACTTATTACCAACTTATTTACAAACTTATTTAACCAACTTATTTATCCAACTTATTTAAATCAAACCAAATCACTATTAGTTTCGTTGAAATTATAAAAAAAAATTATTTGTTCGATCAATAAACAAATGTAATCTTGAGTTACATTAAAAAAAACATTCAGCTGTTTACGTCAAGTATTTGCAGTGTTTTTTGCAAAGCCTATATTAAAAAGTTCTAGCGATAGCCAATGATAAATTCAAGACACTTTATATGGTAAAATGTTCAGCATTCCCTCATATTCAAAGAACTTCATTTCATTTATTAGCAAAACTTTCAAAGTAAATAAAGTTTTAAAAGTATATCAGTTCTCTCATCCATTTTTTCCAATTTATTAAAACCGCATTTCTTTCAAAACCACACTTTTAAAACTTTTTTGTGAAGCATCGAAAAGGAGATATTAAAAGTGACAGCTTTCTCCAGTTTTAATTATGTGTCTGACGGAGCTCGATTCAACCCATTTACTGTCCCGATTCCTATAGGAATATTTTTCTTAACGCAAAACCGTACAAAATTTCTCTTTTTCAACTTCGAAATTAGATTTCTTACTTTCTATTTCTTCAAATAAAGAGACAGCTGAATGTTTATTAAATCAATAAAAATGCCAGTGAAGATTTTTTAACCGCCGTATTTTCTTTTTACCACTCTATAAGTAAAATAATAATTTAAGCTCGAATTTAAACATTGCTTATTTTATTATTGATGAAATAAAAACCAAGTGTTAAATGAAGGAATAAAGCTTCAACTCACTGACGAAAATAATGATGAATAAAACTATCCTTTAACTTTATCGCTTTAAATCCTTTCATGAAAGTGAATTACATGCCACAGCTTTAAAACTTTCATTATTTAATTGTTTGCTTATCAGTTTTCCCTATTCCGAAAGATATTAGTTGGAATTATTCCACTTTATATTTCAAACAGATTAACGCATTTTAATAAAGACATTTGGTTTGTCGGTGGGAAAATGTTGATTAAATGTAATGTTTTATTTTTATTCCTACCCCTTCAACCTCACAGAGATGCAAATAACCAATTGCTTACGCCGGATTATTTCGATTAATTCTCCTAATAAACTTAAGTTTTCCGATTATTTTAAGGCTGCATCTGTAGGAACAGGCCAATCCAATCACGAAATGGATTTGTTTTTATCTTTCTGTCTTTAATAATGACTAGCTGCTTTACCCGGCGTTGCGCTTTCTACCTCGAAAATAAATTATGTCACGTGACGCATATTTAACAATCAGCCTTAAAGAAAAAAAAAAAATAAATAGCATAAATTCCCCATTAAAGTGTAAAAAAGAGCAATTTTATAACTAGAAGATTAAATCTAAACCTCTAAGGATATTTTTTTTTGTATTTCCAAAAAATCAGTCCTTTTTATTAACTGGCATAAACTTTTCGTATCACGGATTTTCTGGCAAACTCCTATGGTATCCCTCAACCTCCCCATGGGGTTTGTGAACCACTCCTCCGATATGAATTTCTGAGCATCAAAGGACCTATGGGCAAAATTTGGCTAAGGTCTGACAGTAACTGGATCATAATAAGGAAAAACCCTGTCTATGTGGAGGGGGGAGTGTTCCCATAGAGAGATGACTCCCTGTGGGAATTCTTGAGCACCATAGAGGATCTCTGTGAAAACTTTGGCAAACATCCTACTGAAATTGTGCTTGCAAAAGAAACATGCACAAACACACATACATGCATTCATTGATTACAAACGTAAAGAGATACGTAACTTAAAAATAATGATAAAAATTGGATTAAAGCTCTGCTGAAGAAAAAAACTGATAAACTATATTTTGGCCCTGATACGAACATAGACCGATCCAGTTATAAGCACGACGCTCAACCAACCGCTCTAGTGTGTCTTAATTGAATTGTTTGGAGGAAGAAAGGGCTATGTCGCATTAAAAAAATACTCTGGACAATGGTAAGCAGTAGATACATGTAAACAAATACAAATTTGTACATCAAAAAGTAGATGTCATTACACCAATTTCAGACGCACACTAACGACAACAGAAAAGCTGCAAGAACTGCAACAATGAAACTTTGAACTTTAATTGCTCGCAGTTTATATTTTATCATCTAACGCCTTCATCTCCCAAGCACCCGTGTCATAAAAAAAAAACTTTTCTTGAGTGGCCGGCAGAACCAACTTTAAAATCGGCCGTAGGTCATCGAACTTGATAGAGAAATGAGGAAGCTCTGCCGTGGTAACGCACTACGAAAAATGAAATTGTTTGTGTAATATAATACTGACAGTCAAGGTTCCAATTTAAATGTGTAAAATGCACGGTAATAAACTGTAAAACTGGCAATTTTACAATTTCTTACTGTAAAGTTAGCAATTTTCAAGTTTATTGCCTTAAAATTTAGCTGTATTATACTGTAAAAACAACAGTAATACTAACAGCAGAGGTTCCAGTTTAAAACTAAAATGCACGGTAATAAACTGTTAAATTAGTAATATACAGTTCATTAGTGTAAATTTAGCAATTTTACAGTTTAGTACTGTAACAGTAGCAGTTTTACAGTTTATTACTGTAAAAGTAACAGTTTTACAGTTTATTACTGTAAAATTAGCATTTTTAGTTTATTACTGTAAAATTAGCATTTTTAGTTTATTACTGTAAAATTAGCAATTTTACAGTTTATTACTGTAAAAGTAGCAGTTTTACAGTTTATTACTGTAAAAGTAGCAGTTTTACAGCTTATTACTGTAAAATTAGCAATTTTTACAGTTTATTACCATGAAATTAACTGTGTTATACTGCAAAAACAATCACTTTTAACAATGCGGAAAACAGGCTAGAGAAATAATATATATGATTACTAAAATGTAACATCGTATGCGTCAGTTAGTTAAAGATTAAACGTCGAGAATAGCAAACAGAAATGCTTTATTCAAATAGTTTACGTGCGAAATCTCAAGATAGTCACTCCAAAGACCATTTCCCGTCACTCATTCGCTTTAAAAGTCTCTATGGATTAAGTGAGTGTAATAATTTAAAGCACTGTAATTCCTCTCCACCTACACAGTTGGCTTTTCACAAATCGTCTCTTTATTTGCATAATGAATGGTGAATTTCTGAGCTTTGTCTGATATTAATAATGTTCTAATAGTTTAAAGAAAAATTTCTAACGCAGTTTATTCAATTTAGCTTTCCGATTCATCTTCGCGGGCAACCTAATTCACTCAGGGATCTCGAGTTTAATAGTTGATTGGAGATAATTTAATCTCTCTTTGGCAGCGTTAAGATGTCGCTTATTTGAAATGAAGCATACATCATAGCAAACCATATTTCTCTTCGATTAAGTAATTTGCATTTCAGAAAAGATATTGTTGTGTATAATTTTGTGAGAAACACATGAGTCCGATGCATTTATTGACTTCACATGAGCAACCACTTTTGAAAAGAGTTTCGGGGCTACAAGGAACCCCTTTTTCAGTATAATGAAGTGTGAGCTTTAGGCTGAAGAATCATCAGAAAAATGGCTTTTTTCGGATGACTCTTCATCCAAAAGCTCATACTTCATTGCATTGAAAAAGAAGTTCCTTGTATCCCCGAAACACATGTCTGCAGATTATTGCTAATTTTGTGCTTTATAACGCTGATTATTCCCATTGAACTTAATAGCACAAAGGTATTTATTCAATCCTTAACCACTTTTGACTTTCGTATTATCTGTTTTAAAATTTCTTTGTATATTTGCTTTGTCCCGGTTACTGTGGTTAAATCAGTTGATATTTTATAGCTTATTAAAAAGAACGATATATTTGTGGCCAATTTGTTTGTAAATAACCACTTAACCAAAGGAAAAAAAAATAATTTCTTTGCAAATCCTATAACTCCAGTTGCATTGAGTTATGTTACAGATCAAATTTATCCAAATCACTGTTCCCCAACAGAGATTTGGATAAATTTGATCTGTAATTTGTTTTTAATTATCATTTGGCCTCAGGGTTCAAAAATGATCTCAGTTTTAGTCAATAACGTCACGTTTGTGAGCTTATATAGGGGTCGAGCTCAATTTACAAAATATGAGACATTAAAAGAAAATATAAGGTAAATCGGGGGAAGATGCCACAGTTAAGGAATTTTCGATGATTACAGTTTAAATTGCAATAACAAGTCCATGCAAACAAATACACTTTATTTTTCAACAATTTAGTTAATCATAAATACCAGTGAATACTCTTCAAAGTATAAAATTTAGTCAGAATTTAATGTTGAAAAAAGTCATTTATTTGTGGCATCTTCCCCATATATACGGGGAAGATGCCACCTGTTATGGGGGAAGATGCCATAACACCCCAATAAATAAAAAAATAAGACCAACATTAAAAACTTAAGTGTGAACATAATAACAAAAGGAAACAATTTGAAATTTAGTCATATTTGATTTGAAAAAAATAATAGCAGCACAAATTTGAATGACAGCCTACACAAAATTTCACTCAATGCAAATGATCATCATTGCAATCTTCATGCAACCATTTGTTGCATTCGATGCACTGAATCCAGTCACACTTGGGACCTTTAAACCTTATGCACCTTGGGAGCATAAAAATCCCCTGTTATCATCATCCACCCGTCATCACTCGAATGTAGAGTAATTTTTTCACATGAGGATGACTAGCTGACACGTTGTCTCGTTTTCTTCTGTATTTTCGAAGGTTTCTTGGAATGCGTTTTTTATGCGTCTCTTCAAAGTTCTACATGGAATTCTATAAATCTTTGCTGCAGCTCACATAATGTTTCGTGCATTTCTTACATCTTCTACAGTTTGCAGCAGATTTGATTCGGACCAAGAAGAGTGTTAAGCTTTTCTTTTGTTGTTTTCAGACATTGTCTAAATGGTAATTAAATGAGAATTCTATTTTTTAAAAGTCATAATGCCTAAAACGAAAGCATAAGAAAATATGTAAGTGATTTATTTTCTATTTTACACGATACTATTTATTGCTATAAACAAAAAATAAATAAAATTTAGTTTATTTCACCTATTTCTGAACCATGTGGCGTATTCCCCCAAGTATATGGGGAAGATGCCACACAAGCTTATTTCCTTATTGCTACAGTGGTGTGGAGCTGTTCTACATAGATGATGTGTGTAACGTAATGCAAAACTCACTTATATTGCTAAGATCTTATTCAAAATAGCAAATACGTTTATGAGCTCTAAGTATGAGGAACAGAATATTACAAAAGTTGTACTCACCACGTTAATTCTCACGAGATAAAAAAATAACGCCAATTAAAGTCGATGAATTGAAACAAATGGTCAAACCACATCTTATGTGGGACCTGACACTGGATACAAGTGGCTCAGTACTGCAATCTAACGATGCATAAACGAGTTATGATCAAACTTGCGTCTTCCCCCGACTGGCATCTTCCCCCGACTTACCTTATGTACCATTAACATATACATTTTTAAAATTTTAAATACAGGATACAAACCTAATATATTTTTGTATTACTGACGAACGCGGAATTATTATAATGCTTATGTTAACTTAATTCCTTAGTAGTGTGAAATAAAGTTAGTTAGTTATAAAACAAACATTTGAATTTTAACATTTTGAATTCAAATTATGGTTTCCACAATGACGAATTTCGATAAGTATGGGGCCGAGAGCACAGATCCCAAATATTCCCCAAGCCGTTGAGTCATATTTGCTCAACGGATACAGATCTCAGTTACCATCAGGAAGGACTTTGGATCGAGCCTTATTTCGGCCATCTCCACAGATGGCTTAAGTACGTCATGAAATCTTTGACGGTGGGGTAGCAAACACTGATGGATACTAGGAGTTGGCAGACTGCCAACTTGAAAGAAGGACTACACGGCATTTGAGGTCCAAAACATATAACAGTTGCTCATTGTTAAATAATAATGACCTTTTTTTGAAGAAATCTTAATTTCCATTTTAAAAAGCTTATTTTGGTCTATAGAAGAGCAGAAAATCCTATGATACGTGCAGTGATCATACTCCAATTCAACAGTGGTCATATTCTATTAAGGTGAACAAAAAAAAAAAAAAATGACGCGGAAGAAAATTAACTACAGTTTTGCAATCAGTTCAAAGAGCTCAAAAATTTAACTCGTTATGAATTATGCTAAAATTTTTTACTTATATAATCCATGCTCTACTCCGATTTTTTTAATTAGTTATCTAATCTTCTTTATAAAATATTTCACCAGACACTTTTTTTTTTCACATTAACTCATCGTTACTTTTCATTCTTATATCAGGAATGGATTTTTTTATTACTTAAAAAGGTATTAACGTAATGTCTGCATTATGCTAGGTAAAAGACTCGGCATTGTTGTTACACAGCTTAGCACGCCTTTCATAAACAACTTACTTTCTGTTAAAGTGTTAGTATTTTATTATTCTCAGTCTGCCTTGTCCGCGTTTCAATATTCTTTAGTTTTAAATGCGACATATTCTATATTATCTCGATTATATTTACAAGTGTTGCAATGTCTTTTGAATTTTTTTTTTTTTTCGCAAGCAAAAAAATATTACTTCATAAAATATTTTTGCAATTTATGGAATGTTGAGAGTAATATTTCTCTAAATTTTAAGCATATTTTATATTCTAAAAATTATTTAATTAATCATATACTGCTTTTTTACGCAATTTAAGAGGTTTGATATTACCATGTAACAACATTAAATATTATCTAAGTATAAAAAAACTAAAATTTAAAAAGTGATAACTATATATATATATTTTAGCGGAAAGTCTTATTTATTAAGGAGCGAACTTTCAGTAATATATTTTGCTGTTTTTTTCCTCTAGGATTCATTTCAATGTCCCTTTCAGTTGATATAAATTCTAAGTTTCTTCAAAAAAAATTATTTCCCGATAAAGAATAAGTTGGGAGTTATTCCAGACATTTTATTCCCTTTAGCTTTCTTGAATCCATGTATAGGAGAAAATGGAAAACCGCAACTCTATGCTTTAAAATGAAATTAACAGACATTTAGAAATATTTTCACAATAGAAATTAGTCAATATATTTCCTTACACAAAAGAAACTAAAAAAGGCAACATTATGAGTCTATAAGTGGTGATGTACTTAGTTATTTCACTGTTATTTTTTTTCAACTTTTACTAGTTTTTCTCGTATCACTTCAAAGTCATCACTATCTTAAAATGAGACAAAGGTAGGTCCAGGCTAGTGTCCATTGAAATGTCATCAAACCTAAAATTTTTACATATATGACATTTTTTGGTGGTTTCTATATGAATTTGACCTGCTGATTCCGAATCCGTTGAGTGCCAGACGCTAAACCTTGAGCATTTTTGTCAAAATGGCGAAATCCAATATGGCTGCTGTAAAAGGTACGAAGCAAATTAATGGAATCGTGCGTGCAATGAAACATTTTATACACTTAAAAATGATTGTACTCTTTAGTCAAAATGTAATTCTATTGAAAATTAATATTTATGAAAAGTATACGAATAAAAAAATTACTAAAATGGTAAAATTCGAGATGTCAGCCTAAAAAGTTGTAAGGTTTGATTTTCATGTATAAATCATTTTTTAAACCGTAATTTACATGAAAATAAAATGTTTTAACAAAGATAAATGTTTAAAATGATATACAAGGAGCATAAAAAATGTGATTTAGCCTAATAATAACACTAAAAATATTTAGAAACATTCCAAACTTAAGTTTCGGGATTTTGCCGGTTTAATCTAATTTCCTGCAAGAAACAAGTTTCTTTTGCGAAAAAGTTTCCCATAAGTTGCATGAATGCGAACTTCTCACTGGTATAAAACATATTTTCAGCTACCAGTTGGAAGGTATATCCAACGTGTTTGTTTAGTGTTTCGCCTTCAGCTGGATTATGGATTGTCCAGATTGATTTCACCCACGTATGGGTTTGTGCAATCTCTCGATATTGTAGTTTTGGAGGAATTGCAAAACAAATAAGCGGCTTACTTATTTGCTTGCAATTTTTGCCTTAGCAGTGGCCATATTTGTTAAACTGCTCCAGGAGCTTTCCTAGTAAGCCAGAGAGGTGCGGAACTGTTACCATCAACCTATCTAAGAGTTTTTGGGAAGTTTCCAATTTCTTGCCGTAAAGTGACTTACTGTCTGACATTTGTTTCGCGAGACCTCCGTCGAATCTGCGCACGCGCCAAGTCTCTGCTGACTTTTTCGAAATAGGGGGGAAATGCAACGAGGAAGTAGCAAGCGAACAAAAGCTGAAGGCATCGGGAAGTGCGCATCCTAAACCTATCTCCCCTTTTTCAAATGGAAGCGTTCGTGGCTGCCAGGCGCGCAATACGCAAACAGACTGTTCTTTAATTTGGAAGGTTTCTAAATTCTTTCGGAATACTACTGACTTTAACTAAGTAGTGAGTCATAATCACATCAGCTTCTTCATGATAAACAAAAGCTTGTTGAATTCCAACACCAATCTTATCGGAAAAGAATCGGTACCAGTAACAATTACACATTGAACTGGGGATCGAACACAGTCGGCCACAACAAACTTAATTACTTGCGTCTTATTTGGTACTACTTTCAATACGATGTCTCTTTTAGAAAGTGGTGATTTTTCATTAAGTTGAAAAACACAATAGACATTCAATACACCGCCAACTCTGCCATTTCGATCCATGGACTGCAGTTGCGCGCTTATTGTGCGCTCATCAGCATGGAATACGA
Source organism: Uloborus plumipes (assembly GCA_038373865.1). NCBI lineage: Eukaryota > Metazoa > Arthropoda > Arachnida > Araneae > Uloboridae > Uloborus > Uloborus plumipes. The sequence continues at coordinate 22,942 of JAXGGA010007219.1, read as the reverse complement.
AAGTAGCCGAGTTGGAGGCAAAAATCCTCTTATAGAGCAAAGAGAGCGAAAAAAAACTGGTAGCTAATATGAAATTAGAATACCAGCGAGCGACCGCACATGGGAACGGTACAACTCGTAAATTTTAACGCAGAGCTCGGGTATAAAGCAGTGAGTAACAGCCTCTAAGCAAGGGCTAAGGCAGAAACATGCAATACACCGCCAACTCGACCATTTCGAGATTGCACATACCCTTACTTGGGTGAAGTCAATCTGGACAATCCATTATCGAGCTGAAGGCGAAACATTAAACAAACACGTTGGATATACCTTCCAACTGGTAGCTAAAAATACATTTCATACCAATGAGAAGTTCGCATTCATGCAACTTGTATCAATATGGGAAACTTTTTCGCAAAAGAAACTTGTTTCTTGCAGGAAATAGGTTTAGTCCGGCAAAATCCCGAAAGTGAAGTTTGGAATATTTCTAAATATTTTTACAGTGTTATTTTTAGGCTAAATCACATTTTTTATGCTTCTTGTATATCATTTTAAACATTTATTTTTGTTAAAACTTTTTTTTTTCATGTAAATTACGGTTTAAAAAATGATTTATACCTGAAAATCAAATCTTACAACTTTTTAGGCTGACGTCTTGAATTTTACCATTTTAGTAATTTTTTTATTCATATACTTTTCATAAATATTAATTTTCAATAGAATTACATTTTGACTAAAGAGTACAATCATTTTTAAATGTATAAAATGCTTCATTGCACGCACGTTTCCATTAATTTGTTTCATACCTTTTACATCAGCCATATTGGATTTCGCCATTTTGACAAAAATGCTCAAGGTTTAGCGTCTGGCACTCAACGGATTCGGAATCAGCAGGTCAAATTCATATAGAAACCACCAAAAAATGTCATATATGTAAAAATTTTAGGTATATCGCCTTCTAGCCTGGACTATATCGAAAAATTTCCGAGAATACTCCGAAAAATATAATGTATGATTCGGATTTTTGTAACTTATTCTTGTCAAAAAATAACACAGTTATATTTTTAGAAAGTATTTCTCTGAATATCAAAACCACATTTTTTATTCCAACTGATTTATAAGTTTCAACATGCAAAAACTCCAATCTTTCAAATCTAGACTGGCTAGTCTCACTAAAAGAGAGAACTAACTTTTCCCTAGTTATGTGACTTAGGCAGGAATTCAAGTGAAACACGGACGATCGCAACTCACCAATGCAATCGCAAATTCCCAATTTTGGATTCAAGTGAAACGTTACACTCGGTACGAGATGGCTATTCTATCGTAATTCGACTTCCAGGATAGCGATTGCAATTGCGATCGCCTCAAAGCGATTGCAATGGTGTTTCACTTGAATTCGGCCCTAAGATCAACAAAGAAATACTTTTTATATAGAACTTTTGAGTGAAACTAGATTTACTTTTGCTCATACTTTCATAAAATCACATTCTGATGGTTAAGAAAGTGAAGCAAACGTACGAAACAATAAAAATGTTTTGTGTCAAAATATATGGTAAATTTACTCATCGAAAGACGGGGAATTACGACCTTATACTAAACCTTTTCGTGCAGAGCACAATAAAATGATTCTTCAGCGTTATAAATTTTGGATTTTTCTTGGAAAGTTTATTCAGAAATAAAATATATGCTTTCTTTCTATGCACGTATCGCGCCTTCAAAGTAAGTAAACCATAAAATTTCGAGCACTAAGGTTCGGTAGAACTTTTCTCGTATGCTTCGTGTTTTTATTATATTTAAAAACATATTGTGTTGGATTTATTTACCAGCCAAAATAATAAAAGATTAAATGTGGTGCGTGTGTTACATTTTGCTCTTTTCTTTTCTTCTATTTTCTGCATTTTGAACTCACATGTGCAGATTTTTTGACTTTCTTTATCAAAAGCAGAAGTGTCCTGAGATGTGGGAGTAGCATTAGAAACTTAACTAGCAAGAAAACTAAGTTTTAAGAAGTAATTACGTGTGACTTCATTTCGGCTGTATTTTTTTTTCCTTCCATTTGCATCTATGTGATAAACACATTAAAAATATTCATTGGAAGAAAACATAATTAGCGACTCAAAGTATAGAATTGTACACACAGAATTTGGAAGACTCACTAAATGCTCAACCTGATATTTATCGAGCGATCTTCCTTGCATTTGCGTATGCCGCAAAGTAATATTCAACAAGAAGGTAACAAACGAACAAAAACTAAAAACATCGGGCAGTGCGCCTCCTTAACCTATCACCCCTCTCTCAAATGCAATCATTCGTAACTGCAAATGCCGGGATTAGAAAACAAACATTATAATAGGGGGTTCAATAATAAGCGTCGTGTAAATACAATATCCAACTAAGGGCCCTGCTCCACATTAACGTAAAGCAGAAAAATAAAGCATAAACGTGAAATGGAGCAAATAGTGTTCCTATGGAAAATACTCGGATTTTCGGTTTCTGCCTTAGTTTTCGGTCGCGTTTTACGCTGATGTGGAGCAGAGCCCTAAGTCTTGATGGCAGCAAGGAGAGGGGAGATAGCGATTAAATCTCGAATTCTCCAGAACCCTTGATTTGATGTTATATTTCCACTTTTGGGAAGTGGTAATATATCGTCGGCCCCATGCTAAACTAACGAATGTGAAAAATCGCGTTTTTCAAGTTGGTTTTTCAAGCTCAAATTTTACAAATAATTAAAACTGAAATGATACCTTCGAACGATAGTTTTACACTTAAAGATATCTATAAAAGTTTAAAAATGGAAAATGACCAAATACGTCAGGTGGGAAAAAGTTATATGCAGTGTTTTGGCTCGCCTGAAAAGGGCCAATTTTCACATTCGTAAGTTTAGCATGGTGGCGACGATATATTCAAGTAAGAGCTACCATCACCAAGCCCAACCGAGTTAAAGACTCAGACTTGTTATGACCAACTCTTCCACAGAAAAACTCTGGCTGCGCTAGTGAACTGCGCGCTTGCCTTCCTTTGAAGAACAGTTCTGTAGCGCAGAAAAACCATAAATAAATCCTGCCTCAAACTCTGAAATTCAACAACAATATTAAAACATTTCAGACATTTTTTACACTCTCATTAATGAAGTAATGTTACATATGGTTAGGGGGAGTAGAGGGAATAGAACATCTCGAAATATGCTTAAAATAAACTTTTATTCCTGGTTATACTGTTTTTTTTTATTCCTGGCATTTGAACCACGCTCTAAATAATTTCTGTAAAAAAACAGAAACAGAAGTGAGAAATTCTCTTAAATTATGTAAGTACCTCTTCAGAAATTTAGAATAAAGTTTTTCGGTAATAGTTTTACAGAAAATTATTTTTCTTCAACAGCTCTGTAAAATACACACGAAAAAAATGGAGCATGCATGTTAAAATACATTAGTACTTCTTCAGAAAGCCATGATCAAATTTCTCGTTTAATAGCATTTCAGAAAACTGCTTCTTTCTTACACACTGTGCGATTCTCGTAAAAATAGTTTAGTAGTTAGTTATAACAGAGTTTTCTGTTGAGAAACGCGAGCCCCCATTCCAAACTATCTAAAAATATTTATTTTTGGTATTACTTTCCTCTTTTTGCATTAGCAATATTTACCAGATACATACATATTGCTAATAATTTTAATGTGAATAAAAATTTAACTTTAACTAATTATCTTAAAAGTTATTTTTCATGGTTAAGTTAAAGTGATGGTAGGAATACAAAAATTATGAAATGATTTCGTCAATAGCGTAATTACGCAATGACTGAAGGATAAATTGTTGTGGATGTCATCTGGAGGATCGGCATGCAGTTGCGGATACTACCTCGCACTCGTCTTATTAAAAAACTCGTCAATTACATTCAAAATTGATTGAAATTTTCAAATATCGCAAAAAATATAAATGATAAAGTATAAAAAAATAAATAAAAACTGCACAAAAGCAGGTTTGTGTACGTAAATTTAATATGGCACTCAGCATAGCTGAAGATTGCTCAATGCTTTTTATTTAATGGTTGGTTTAGATATCAAGTACAAATTCACTTTTCTTACAGAAAGAAAATGCCCGAACTGAAAATAATATAATTTTTCTATGATTGCGTGAATTAATGCTGGTATTGATTGGCACCAAAAATGCTTTTAAGGTACATTTACAGAGACTCATAGCAGTTTATTCAACATCGTGACCCATTCATTAACACTCTCATTTTTTTGAAAAGTAAAAGTACCGTAAAATGGGGTGAATCGGAACACTTTTCATATTTAATTGTAAAAAAAGTAGTTAAAAGATTTTTTTTATTTTGATTTTTTGGGTAAAAACTTCGGTCTTGCGTTGCTTTTGATATTCCAAACAAAGACAAAACATTTCGAACAGTTATTATTCGTACGTATAGGAATTTAGGGGTGTTCCGAATCACCCCGCTGATAGGGGTCAATCGGAACACATGTTAAAATTTTTATTTCTTTCAATTTAATCTGTAATAGGTCTCTCAAACATGAGTAATATTAATGGGGGAGAATAAGAACTGATAGTTACTGTCAAATAAAAGTTTATTTTCTATACCAGTAAAGATTTATGATTTGTCAGAATTAAAAATAATTTTTAACTTATGAAAAATTAAAATTAATTTTAAGAAATGCTTTCGAATTAAAATACAAAGCCTTAACACAAATTGAAGTCACTCATATCGTCCACAAATATGTACTTGGCCTTAAAACTAGCAGTTGTGGCTTGACTTAAGTTTTTTCATAACATCTTCTGGGATTAACGCTGCCTTTTCTTTAGTTTCTTGAAATCTCTGGGTTTTGTGGATATTCCTGTAAGATTTTCCCACTTATTCATCACTGTCAGTGTGCTGGACTTTTGCTACATAAAGTCTGTATGATGACTTTCCCCTGTGTATTTCAGGTAAAAATAAGTCTCCTGGAGCAAAAATCTTTTTAAATCCGCAACTTTCTGTCATTCTAAGATCTAGTTGCTCACGAGAAGAGATAAACAATAATAAATCCTTGTTCTTGTCTTGACTAGAGAAATTGGTGTTAGAATCTTGATTTTTCAAACAGTTTCCTTTATATAAGTTTGAACTGGAACAACAGAACCAAGTGTTCCGATACACCCCGCAAATTTTTTTCCTATGTCATTTTTCAGTATTCTTCATTTTTATGACACAATTTTTAAAAAAATGTAAATTCTAATGTGGTATTCAGTTGTTCAGATACATGCATAATTGAAACATACCACTCTTAGGTTTAAATTATAAGAGGGTTTATACTCACGTATGAAGTTTTGCAGTCTATGAAAATGTGATGTTTTCTAGCATTCCACGTGCAGCCCTTCTTATAAGCCAGTAGCGTTGCCAGATTGACAAAAGTAATTTTTTCCCACTTCCTATGATCTTACCTTTCTAAAAAAAAATCAATGGCGAAAAATACCCAATAGTATATTTATGAAGAATTTCTTTGTACGGTCGGGACGTTTTGTTCCTATACACCCCATTTTACGGTAATCTGAAATTATACAGATTATTTCCAGCTTTTTTTTTTTAAGATTAAGTCTGCTTATTTTATTTGCTCTTTTTCTCCTACATGAACGTGTAATGGAATTTTTACTGGGAAGTTTGAGCTCAAGCAAACCATTTAAATGGCCTGTCAATAGTCATGCATTTGTCGATAAATGCAAAACAGCTCTGATTATTAGAAAAGTCAAGATACTTTCGGCTGTATTATGTGAACTGTGAGTGCAAGTTTCATGGTTAAAAAAAAATCTTTCTCAGTCTAGGCTAAGAAAAAAAACTGTCGATGATTTTTTTTTTTTTTTTTTTTTTGAAAATAATCTTTTTTGATTTTAGAAAATGATGGCAAACACTTTAAAAGAAAAAAAAATAATACAAAAACAATCAGATTTCTTATAAAAAATGAGTCTTAAAAAGAAGAAGAATGCTAACATTTCTGACCATGAAAAAGCGCTAAATTTTAACAGAAAATTTTATCCGATAAAATTGAATAAATGGTTCATTAATATAACCGACCCACATCAATAACCAATACTATTATCACCAAATTACAATGTTAGTTTTTCTCTGTTTTGATTTAACGAAGAAAGAGTTAAGAATTATTCCCTTTCAAAATTGAATTTAAAAAAGTCACTTGTATCTGACTCAAATGTGAAGAAAACTAACGGGGAAAAATCCTCACTTGGGACTATTTCTGCTAACAATTAAGATTTCAACACACATAGATGTTCAGCACCATCGGATAAAATGAAAGTTTTTTTTCAGACGTGAAGGAACTTCCTTATAAATAAAAGAATACAGCGGGAAATGAAAATAAATGAATCAAGGAAGGATCAAATAAGTACATTGAATTCAACCGAAGACGTAAAAATTCCTCTCTCAAAAAAAGTTTTAAAAAAGAAAGCAAAGAAAAGAAAACATTAAAAACTTCTGTTTGCATTCCACTAGCGAAATAAATCTTTTTTGGTATAAAATGATCTTTTTTTCACTCTGAATAGCATGGAAGTTAGGAATTCCGCAGTTCAAACACAGTCATATAAATATATAATTAATACATAAATGTATAATTGTAAACCATATAACATTTGAGTTCCAACACCGTTTACTACAATATTATCAGGATTTAAAAAGGTTATTCTCTCTTGTGAATAAGAAACTCAGATTCTTTGAACCTAAAATTCTAAAAATATTTTTTTTAACTCGAAACCGGATTTTCTTGGGCTATCAAAGAGCTTTTTAAGCACGCCATAAAACTGTTAACCAACGAATATACGTTATAGTGAGGATTTCTAACATAGCCACACATTTATGAAAACAAATTTACTCAACCCTAAATACACTGTTCAGAAGAAGGAAAGCATATCGTAAGTTTTGCATAACACTAGCTGCCGTCTACCTTGAAAATAAAAGATGTGCAAGTGGCGCATATACAACAATCAGGCTAAACTTAAATGCACGAAATACTGTAAAATTTCCCGTCAGAATAATGAAAACAGCCCTTAAAAAAACCTCACTAAAATATGAGTTTCAAGATTTTTGAACGTCTATTGGAATAAGGAAACTTTGTAAATAAAATTAACACTTTCCTATAAATCAAAATTCCCGTCAGCTTGTGTCGTGGTTGCTATTTTGGTTGTTGCCTTGGTCATTACCAAGAAATAGGGCTGAGGATACGTGAGCCGCCTTACATGCCCTAAATGAATAAAAATAATTCTAAATGCCACTTAGAATAAAGGCAACAGTCCCAGAATTGCGTCAACAGACCCTATAAAACCTCATTTGAATTTCAACAACAGTATTCAAAAATCCCTTGCACAATATCGACATTCTTACCCAAAATCCTTACTTGAAAGAAGACAACAGACCTTAAAAATCCACATCAGAGTACGAACAACAGTCCCTAAAATCCCCACCAGATTAAGGATAATAATCCACAAGAAAAAAAGAAAAGAAAAAAAAACGTTCTATTAAAGTTCCCCAGTTGGAGAAAGAAATTCCCGATATGAAAAAGATTACAGTTGTCGAACAATGTCACTAATCCGTCTAAAATTATCTATCTGTATAAGGGAAATAGTTCCAAAAAGCACTTAAAAAAAACATCAACGCTTTCTATTTTCAACTGAATTAGAATAGGAGCAATATTTTTAAAACATTTCTTTTTGAATAAGTTTAATATTCTCTTAATATCGCCATTTAAAAAACAATGTCAGTCCCTTAAAATCTAACGTCACCATCTACCATTTTTAAATAACGTTAACAGCATATCAAAAGTTCAGATTAAATTAATGTCAATTATAAAAGTTCATAGCAATACTACGGAAGTCCTTGATTAAAAAAAACCGAGCAGTAAAAATTAACTAATAAATCTTCAAAAAATGAGCAAAAACGGGGACTTACAGATCTTAAGCAAAAAATCGTAGCAGATATTAATTCAGATATTTCTTCTCAATGATTTCAACAAGCTAATCTTAGTTAGGCTCTCGCAAACGATAAATATAAAGTTTGAAGTTGATTTTAACTTATTTAAAAATGCGTATAACTTTTCTTGGTTAATTGGGGACTTCGTGTTTCTAAAACGAAAGAAGAATATCCTTTTACGGTGTCTTTTATTTATTTATTTATTTTTTTATTTTTTTTTTAATTTAATTTAATTTATTTTTATTTTTTTTTATTTTATTTTTATTTATTTATTTTTTTTAATTCTATTTTGTATCTTTTTTGCACTTTTTTTTCCAATGTGAGTCCCGAGTCCAAACGATAAGTATTACGAATAGAAAGAGTCAATTTGTACCATTTTTGGTCCCTAAAACTAAGATTGGATCTGGGCTGACCTTTTTTGCTTTTCAAACTCCCCAACAACCTTTCCTGGGTTCAAAAATACCAACGTGCCAGATTTGGTCGAGATCTGACCTAAACTCTGGATTTATATTCGGAACATTCATACATGCATGCCTCCTGTTGCAGTTAGCTTAAAAAGTTAGAACAAATTCCATCTAATGCAGAATTTTCCGCTCTTTCGAACTATGCATAGTATAATTTAGGAGAGTAATTTGCGTAATAAAGTAACGAGAGTAACGTGTTTGACAAAATTTTACATTAAGATTGAGTCGTATTGAAACTTTCATGCACAGTTTAGTGTTCTTAATTCTTTAAATACAGAGTTTAACCGCTACTCGTCGCACTTTTTTTCCAAAAACTGATCAAAATTCATCAGGTTTTTTAATTTTTGTTTTTTCATGTTCATAATATTTTAAACATATTAAAATAAAAAACACTGCATTTTCCTTTGAATTTAGTGGTTTTTTAAAGGTAGGAAAATTTTAATCAAATCACCCAATTGTACCTTAAAGTTTGCTTTCCTCGCGCATCCAAGATAGGCTGAAAAGCTTCAATGAAGGGATTAAGAAAGAAAAAGTAAATTTTGAGCGGAGAATTTTTTTTTCCCTTCAAGTAATGCGCATCGTTGGTGACACACGATATTTTAAAATTGGAGATCTATAATAGGGGTATATTAAATAAAATGTTAATAATATTTCTGCGTGTGGTAAATTTTGAAACATGCTATGCATAGTCCTACATCGCAGTCTTTGCAGTAGTATCTTGTCTCCTTTCGAACTCTTTTGCCATTTGCATTCGTTTTACTGTAACACTTTACATTCTCTCGCAGGATTTGCTTTCTTGTCCGTAGGGGGTATTATTTCTAGAAAATGGCGTTCAATCAATCGACTTAGTGACGCTTCATTCTATGGACGACCTCCTCTTGAAACAGGAACGGAAGCTTGATATTTCTCGAATATTTCATCGACCTAATTCTTTCGAAACTGCAAATTTGTTTTTCTTCCTCCTTCTTTAGTAGGTGTAGTAGTTGTAGAAATCAAAAAGTAAAAGTTTTGAAGCTTTAAAAATATCAGAAACGCAGCCCGTATGAGACACGGGCACGACAAATTTTGCCCGAATATTCTGCCCGTATGAGGAACCGGCACAGCGACTAAGCGGTTAAATAGCCCACTACATAAAGCCTGCAAAGAGTAGAAGCTTAAACATATGTATTTAAGTATTTTTTTCATTGTTGGTGATGTTTGAGAAACCTCAGAGATAAGAATGTTTTAAAGATTTAGAAAAAAAAAAATTGCGAATATATAAACACGTGATTTCCGTTTTTAAATTTTGGTTCAATAATCAATATTTTTTTGAAAAAATAATCAACTATTTATTTAATATGAATGTCTTAATGGCAATCATTAAAGTAAAATTCAGCTAATTATGACCAAAAATTCTGTTAAACGTCATCTTGATTAATTTTGCATTCAAAGTGTTCGAAAAAAACTATCTTTACTAGTTTAAAAGAACATCAACACCTACTACGTGTATAAACTATTATTTATAAATTAGATTTCTAAATGCGAAAATTTGAAAATGATCTAAAGTCAAAATATAAATAAATAAATAAATAAATAATAATATAATAAATAAACAAAACGAGGCGCATATTTCAAAGGATTTCAAAACCTAATGCTGACAGTAATGGATTAATAAAATTTTGTCATCTTGATTAATTTTGCATTCAAAGTGTTCGAAAAAAACTATCTTTACTAGTTTAAAAGAACATCAACACCTACTACGTGTATAAACTATTATTTATAAATTAGATTTCTAAATGCGAAAATTTGAAAATGATCTAAAGTCAAAATATAAATAAATAAATAAATAAATAATAATATAATAAAATAAACAAAACGAGGCGCATATTTCAAAGGATTTCAAAACCTAATGCTGACAGTAATGGATTAATAAAATGTACACAGAATATTCGCTTTTTCCATATATGAGGTTTTTTTTTCCTACTTCTTCAGAGCAACATATCAAAGCATCTTCTTTCACCCTGCTTCAAAAATCTATATTCCAAAACTTGAAAGCCCATATTTTCTTATATTGACACTTCTTAACTCTTCACTTGACAGTTTATTAGTATATCTTTCTACGTCGCTCTTAAAAAGTCCAAATCATTTTATAGAGACAAGATTTATCGCATTATATCGTATTTTAAAGTGATAAATTCAATTTCTCTCTTTATGACTCTTACAGTTTTTCAATTTGTTACTTCAACTTTGTGAAGATTAGAAAAGCTTTTACTTGACGAATTATTATATTTTATTGAACACAAAAGTATTGTTTGAGTTTTTAGAAATGAAAGAATGTTTTCATACTTAATATGTTAAAAATAAAAAATACATCAAGTTCAATTGTAAAAAAAGACGGACTTATTGTAGTAAATTTAGGTTTACCTTCAAAATCTTTCATATCTGAAGTGGGAAATATTCCAACAAATATGAAATGGAAAAACATTTTTTTTCTGGTGGGTTTAAAAATCAATCTTTCTTGCTTCTTTTGCGGTTACTTAATATGCAATAAACACAATTAGCAACTAGATTTTAGATTTTTTAGAAACCGTAGAAATAAAATGTTATTCTTATAATTATAATAACTTAACTGTCTTCTTTTTGTTGAACTATAACAGAACCACTTTTTTTTTTTATCTAGTCCCATTAATCAGCTATTTTTTTCTGTCAAAATTCTTGCAAATTATTTCTTCGATTTGAAAATAATCTTTGTAGGTGGATACTTTACGGATATTGTTCTTCGCTTTATGTTTACTTTCTTTACATTCATCTGCTTTGACAAGTGATTCGATTTTTTTTTAAAGAAAGCAAATGATATTTTTCGGACTTCTATAATAAAAATCAACAGGAAACCGCTTGGCAGCGAATCTTCTCTCAAGCCCGCAGTCAAATTCTGTTTCCTATTTTGAGTTCCAAATTCCTAAGACAGGTTTTGTGACAAGTTTTTTAAGTTCACCAAAATGTGTATCTTTCATTTTCATCAAATTTGAACTCATTATTCTTTCTTTAAAAGATCACTTAAAGGTTTTTCAATTGTAAAGCCACCAGGAATATATTTTTCGAAAATAACCCGTGCGCCTCAAAAAACTCACCTTTTTAGACAAAATTAAGAGCCACAAAAATACCCGTTCTTATACTTAGGGAGAATTTCTTCGTACGTTAATGGTTTTTCGTTTCTAATTAACTCCACTGTCCCGGTACCCATTTTTGCAGTATTTCTTAGGTACACTGATGTATGCATATTGTTTTTTAGCCCATTCGGCAGTACAATTCCTAAGTCTAGTTCAGTTATCATTTTGGACTTGACTTAAGGCAATTTTGATGTTTATTTCAGTTTAGTGTTAGAATAAAAGCAGCGAATCTTAGATGTACGTGCTACTGTTAAAGTAAGTTCATGATACGTTTTCTTTTATATAAGAAAGCCATATTTTAAAATAAAGTTTTTATTATTAGAGAGGAGAATTGTTTAACCCTTTGATGGTTATGAACGAGTTCAGCTAGCAATCGAATCGTGCTTCATAAAGCGCGCAAACGAGTTCCGCTCGGGAGCAAGATTTTGACATAAATGGTTAGTAACGAGCACTACTCGCGTAGTAAAATTTTTCCCCAATGCGCGCTGACGAGCTGACTTCGTTCGCCATTATTATTCTGCACTGATGCACTGTACTTTAAGAAATTTTTAAAACGCGCGAGGCGAACTATCTACGGCATCGCCAGAGAAAGGTGACATTTTCGGAAGAACAGCGGGGGAAGACAGCTGCCACTTTCGACTACTGTTTACTCCTAATGCTGCGCGAATTAAGTAAACGGGAACTGCTCATTTCCATAACCGTCAAAGGGTTTAACGCATCTTTAGAGGCCGTTCCAAAAAGCATAACATTTGACCCTAAATTTAAGAAATTGAGCATCAAATTCAACAAAAACTTATTTAAACAGTCGTGCGTACCTCTCAGACACAAACAACATACATGCAGACTGCCACTGATGCAAGAAAAATTCTCATCCTGGTTGAACGTAGGTCTAGAGGAGGGAGAAGAATAGTTTAAAACTGACGTTCACACTGCCTTGCTAAACACAAAAGTCGTATCTGTCCTTTTTTTTTTCAAAAAGTAATTATTGTCACCAGATGATTCTTTTAATCATATTTTACTGGCATACAATGTTTTATGATATGTTTGTGATAAAGAAATATTTTTTTAAAAAAAACGAAAAAGCGAAATCCGAATCAAATACATGGAGGCGTAAAACCTTTAAGAGTGGTTTCTCGTTTTAAGCTCAGCTGCAGATGTTTGCTCTTAGCACGGCTGCATAGCGCTATGTGGTATAAAACAATAAAACAAAATAACCTTTTTGTATGTCTCTCTGAGACGCATGCCCCCTGAAAGATTAAGATGTATTTAATGTTTCAAGCACGCCTGTATTTTCTTGTTAAACAAATATTTTTGGAAAAAAAAATAGAACCGAATTCAGTTGGAAATTGCTCTAAAAAGTAAAAAATATTTTTTTTGTTTGAACACCATCGAAATTACTTTTAAACATAAGTTTTGAAGTCGGCGCAAAAATGATAGGTAAAATGATATTTAACCATATTTTGCCAACATTTTTTTGAGACAAACCATTGAAAATTAAAAGCAGAATATTTGTACCATTACACGAATGTGTGGTAATCAATGAAATGAATCCATTAAAATTTATATTTATAGTTGAATTGTAGTTGCGTATGATTCTATACATTGTTTTTGCGCCGACTTCAAAACTTATGTTTAAAAGTAGTTTCGATGGTGTTCAAAGAAAAAAATTATTTTTTACTTTTTAGAGCAATTTCCAACTGAAGTCGGTTCTATTTTTTTTTCCAAAAATATTTTATTTCATTCTTTTTAGTGTAAATGCACTTAAAATAATCAAAATATTGTTAAAAAACCATGAAGCTGTTAAAAAAAAAAAAATCCTTGCAGACCTGGACTCGATCTCATTCCATCAGGAACTTCAACCTGACGCGCATAACCACTTGACCATCGGGTCGCTCATTGAAGTAAGGATTTACAATAGCAGATATTGTTTAAAATAACATGAAATGTTAGTTTTTCGATCATAACTTTTTTTAGTGAACAAATATCGTCATATGAGTACATGGTACCTAAGTTACACCATCTTCTATCGATTAAAAAAAATCGTCCAAATCGGTTCAGTAGATCAGATGTTATGTGCGAAGAAACAAAAAAAAAGTATGCGCTTTGAATTGAGAACCTCCTCCTTTTTTGAAGTCGGTTAAAAAGAGGATACCACTTTTTTGAAATATCCATGCATCATACTTAAACCCATAAAGAACGTAAAGAGACAAAGATATTTTAATTCATCTTCATGCACATGTTTCCACAATGAAAACTTTTTTTGTGCCTAAATATATGAGCTATATCCAAACATATTACAAAATTGACCTTATTATATCGTTTTCTTTGTGCTAGAAACGGAGAAAAAAGTAATACATGTAACTTAAACAACTCTTAAGAAACATAGTTATGCAGTAAAGAAGGGTTCATCTTGGAAATAAGCTTCATATTACCAATTTTCATAACTCTGTTATGGCTTCCTGTGATGTAATTGTTTGAAACAAAAAGAAAAATGTTTTCTTTTACTACTGACTCAACTCTGCCCGTTGATTTCTAACAAGATTTCTTTTGTAAAGAAATCAAGGGGGAAAATTCTTCCACGAGGAGTTTTTTTGAATTTGAATAAACATACTATTTAACTCTTAATTAAAGATATTTTCTTAGCGTTCATCGCAAACATTGCCCAGCTGTTCCATTACATTAAAATATTTAACGGTTAGTACTTGATAAAGTGAAACAAATTTGGTTCTTATACCTAGTTTATGTTAATGAATAAATAAATTTGAAACAATGTTTTGTACGTCTGTGTTTTTTTTCTTTATCTTTATAAATTATATCCTTACATTTTTTTAAATAAAATCTCCGTTTTTTGAAAACATAAACATTAGAGTCAAAAGTAGGGGACAGTATGGCAAAGTGAAGTAGTGGGGCAAAGTGAAATGGTAATACATTTTAACAGTTTTTCAGAGCTACCTATCTAGCAATAGTTTACTAAGTTCCTAAACATATAGTTCATTCCAGTCAAAAAATAAATAAAGATCAAAGAAAAAAAATATACAAGTCATTTTCAAAATTTGATACCTTTGTTTTAATATTCGTGGTTTTTCCAAAATATTTTCTGTTATTATAAAATGATAAAATTTTTAAAATTATCGTTTAAATTGTTAATTGAGATCTACTGATGTCAAGTGCAGTCCTTATTTAGTTTACATTCAGCACGTTTTTATTTGAATATTCAATGTTGTTTGTCAAGTGCACGCGGGGTATAGTAGATGGGGCAATGGGAAATAGTTCATTCGTTTACTTATGCAGTCATATACCAAATCACTAACGCATATCCTCATTTATTAGTTTATTCACATTCTGCTACTTAATAATTCACTTATTCATATGCAAAATATATTATTACTTCTTTTTGTACAATAATTTTGAGAGTTATTGTAACTAAACTCATGTTTGTGAAAATTGCAACAAAAGGAAGGACTTATGCGAATGGGCTGAAATTTTCAGCAAATGCAAAGTAGGGTGCGATATGCAAATGATTAGAATTTTAGACGCGTAGCACATGCGTTCGCTGAGCAGCGCCTTCTGAACGCTGGATTTATCCGAATTAATTGAAGGGCTCGGGCGTAAATAGTTGTATCTCCCAAAATTTTAAAACGCGAATCATTTGGTGAAAACAATGGTATTTAGGCATATGAACATAAATATTACAGGGTTCAAGGATTAACACATCCCCTGATAATGTACCTACACACACGCACTTTAGTTTAAAATCAAAATACTTCCTACAGTAATTTTTCGCAATTTTCGAAAGAAACACCTTTGATTTTAAAAAATCAGTTATTATTATTTACACCAGAGCCCTTTAATTGACTGCTGCAGCAAGGCGTGCATGGTTATAGGTGGTTATCTGCTTGTGATAAACGTTAGATCAGAGGTTGCTTATGCCTCTGCGACGAAAAAGAGCGATGTTTAAACAACTAACGGGGTTTTAACGAGGAAGATCATCGGCCTTCGTGAAGCTGGATTGTCTTATCGTGAAGTAGCCGCTCGTGTGCAGCGTAACAGCAGCACAGTGATGCGTGTTTGGAAGCAGTGGACGGACGAGTGTCGGACAACTCGGAAATCCGGGAGTGGACCCCGAAATGTGACGTCAGCGCGCGATGATAGACACCTGATCCGCATGGTGCTGACGGACCGTACAGCTTCTTCCAGACAACTGGCAGCACAGTGGTCAACAGCTACAGGTGTTTCAATGTGTGCTTCATCAATTCGTAGACGTCTGCTGCAGCGTGGACTGCGCGCAAGGACTCCTTTATACAGGATCCCGCTCACGCTAAACCATCGCCGCCTGCGGCTACAATGGGCCAATCAGCATAAGGACTGGCGTGCTGATTGGCAGTATGTTGTGTTTTCTGACGAATCCCGCTTTAATTTGTGGCACCATGATGGCCGCATTCGCGTCCGACGCTATGCCGGTGAACGCCACCTTCCAGAGTGCATTATCGAACGTCACAGTGGACGAACACCTGGAGTCATGGTCTGGGGTGCCATATCATATCACGGACGATCTCAATTGCTACGAATTGTGGGTAACCTGAACAGCAACCGGTACATCAGTGAAGTTCTACAGCCCCAAGCTGTCCCCTTCCTTCAAGGCTTGCCTGGCGCTGTATTTCAGCAGGATAATGCCTGCCCTCATGTCGCTAGGACTGTTCAATCCTTCCTTGCATCGCAGCAGGTGCAGCTTCTTCCCTGGCCAGCGTATTCCCGGATATGTCGCCGATTGAACATGTCTGGGATTTCGTTGGTCGGCGTCTCGTTCGTGATTCTCGCCTTTTTTCTTCTGCAGACGAACTTTGGGTACACATACAAACAGTATGGAATGCTCTTGATCAGACAGACATTAAAAATTTGTTTGACTCCATGCCACGTCGCGTAGCAGCACTTATTGCAGCGCGTGGTGGCTACACAAAATACTAATTTCAATATTCGTTTATTGTTTGTTGGCTTTCTAAGTTTAATCATTTACTTGTACCACCATCAGTCAGCTGTGTATTAAATTTCATTCAATTATGACGATTCCTTCATGGTGTTGCAATTTTCACAAACATGAGTTTATTTCACTTTGCCCCACATTCCCCTACTAGTTTTATTACTCA
Source organism: Uloborus plumipes (assembly GCA_038373865.1). Lineage (NCBI taxonomy): Eukaryota > Metazoa > Arthropoda > Arachnida > Araneae > Uloboridae > Uloborus > Uloborus plumipes. Next base: position 6,249 of record JAXGGA010007219.1, on the reverse strand, counting down.
CCAATAAATATAACACATTGAGCTTGAATTCTCAGAAATACTGATGCATTTAAAATTGCAATACATAAAATATCTATGATAGAAAAAAAAAAAGAAAAAAATCCTTGCCCATGTTTTGGGATTACTAGGAAGATCTTAGTTTACACTGAAGTGACAAAAGTCATGGGATACCTCTTAATATCGTGTCGGCCCTCCTTTTGCCCGGCGAAGTGCAACAACTCGACGTGGCATGGACTCAACAAGTCGTTGGAAGTCTTCTGCAGGAATATTGAGCCATGCTGTCTCGATAGACGTCCATAATTGTGAAAGCGTTGATGGGGCAGGATTTTGGGCACGAACAGACCTCTCGATGGTGTCCCATAAATGCTCAATGGGATTCATGTCGGGCGATCTAGGTGGCCAAATCATTCGTTGGAATTGTCCAGAATTTTCTTCAAACCAATTGCGAACAGTTGTGGCCCGGTGACATGGCGCATTGTCATCCATAAAAATCCCATCGTTGTTTGGGTACATGAAGTCCATGAATGGCTGCAAGTGATCTCCAAGTAGCTGCACATAAGCATTTCCAGTCAATGTTCGGTCCAGTCGCACTAGAGGACCAAGTCCATGCCATGAAAAAACAGCCCACACCATTACGGAGCCACCACCAGCTTGAACAGTGCCTTGCTGACAGTTTGGGTCCATGGCTTCGTGGGGTCTGCGCCACACTCGAACCCTACCATCGGCTCTTACCAGCTGAAATCGTGACTCATCGGACCAGGCCACGGTTTTCCATTCATCTAGGGACCAACCGATATGCTCACGTGCCCACGAGAGTCGCTGCAAGCGATGTCGTTCTGTCAGTAAAGGCACTCGAGTCGGTCTTCTGCTGGAATAGCCCAAGAAATCCAAATTTCTCCGCACAGTTCTAGCAGACACGTCCATTGTACGTCCCACATTGATTTCTACGGTGATTTGACGCAGTGTTGCTTGTCTGTTAGAATTTACGACTCTTTGCAGACGTCGCCGGTCTCGATCTTTAAGTGCAGGCGGTCGACCACTGCGCTGTCCATGGTGGGATGTTATGCCTGAAATTTCATACTCTCGGCACACTCTTGACACAGTGGATCTGGGAATGTTGAATTCTCTAACGATTTCCGAAATGGCATGACCCATGCGTCTAGCTCCAACTAACATTCCGCGTTCAAAGTCTGTTAATTCACGTCGTGCGGTCATCATCACGTTAAAACCTCTTCACATGAATAACTTGAACAGAAATGAAAGCTCTGTAAAAGCACTGCGCATTTATACCTGTTCTATGCGATGCTACTGCCATCTGAAAATTTGCATATTGCTATCCCATGACTTTTGTCACTTCAGTGTATATACATTTTGTTTTTTATTCCGCGATACAGTTATCTAAAGTGAAGTGAAAAAATAAAATCATTGAATATTATACAAAATAGCGTATTAAAAAAAGTCACTGATGATGGTTGAGCAACTAAAATCACTTAAGAACTAAGAAAAGCTACATCAAATCATCGAAAATATATGGTTAAGTGATTGTCAAATTTGTACTTTAAGCCCAAACTAATTAAGATAGCGTAATTTTAAAAAAAAAGCAAAATAAAAATTATTTTAGGAAATAAAAGCATTTTAAATTAATATCACAAATGATACATCTAGCTCTAAATTACTTTAGGTTTTTACTTATGTATTTAATAATTTTATTGTAAGTTATATAAAGCAATTATTCGAATGAATTCTAATTAATTTCTTAAAAGTCAAATTACTGCTAATTTATATTCGTTAAGTCATTGAGGACCAACTAATTTCGTTGTGTGTATAACATAAAAATGTAGCACAGTTAGCAGATTCTGCGATCCATAAATAAAGTTAGCATACACTGCGATGCACAAGTTTAGACAAAATGCAAATATATGCTTAAAAAGAAAACTACTCGGCGAAATGCTTTCAAATTTCTACTGCAGGTAGACAATATGGTCTTAAATACGTTTCTGGAGTTTTTAAAAATATAACTGAAACGAAAATCGAAAAATTACAAACGATATTTTTTTTTCACTGTTGCAAAAGTTTAGACAAAAGTCAGATTTTATGCAAATATCCCCTCAAATGTGATTAGTGGAGGGAAGGCGGGACTTTTTTCTTCGACTATAAAGTGCAGAGATTGCTCAATGAATAATCAAAATCCCAAAATCTCCGTAGCTGTCGTTTAAAGAAGATGAGAAAGTTTGGAAACCGAAATTTAAAAAGGAACGCACTTTGTTAATTTTTAGTCTTTTAAATCGATCTTAGTATGGTAGTACATTGTTTTTTACTTTGTGGAGATTGAATTCGGACATGCGTATGGATCAAAAAGGCCAAGAAAAACTATATTTCTTAAGGATGAATGAAATTGAAAAACGGCGCGAACTAAAGTTAACCCAAGTTGAAAATTTGTAGGATAAAGGGGCAAATCGTTAGTTCGAGTCGTTTTTTCCAAGTCCTTCATCCTTAAAAAATTTAGTTTTTCTTGTATTTTTGATCGATACGCATGTCTGAATTTGCTCTCCACGAAGTAAAAAACAGTGTACTACCATACTAGAACCGATTTCAAAGACTAAAAATTAACAAAGTGCATTCATTTTCAAACTTCGGTTTCCAAACTTTCTCATCTTCTTTAAACGAAAACAGAGATTTTAGGATTTTGATTATTCGTTGAGCAATCTCTGCACTTTATAGTCGAAGAAAAAAGTCCCGCCTTCCCTCCACAAATCACATTTGAGGTGATATTTGCATAAAATCTGACTTTTGTCTAAACTTTTGCAGCAGTGTAAAAAAAAAATTTCTTTTATAATTTTTCGATTTTCGTTTCAGTTATATTTTTAAAAACTCCAGACACGTATTTGAGACTATATTGTCTACCTGCAGTAGAAATTTGAAAGCATTTCGCCGAATAGTTTTCCTTTTATTCATATATTTGCATTTTGTCGAAACTTTTGCATCGCAGTGTATAAGCGATGTTTTATTTGTTTTCAGCGTATCATTTCCCCGTAATCCCCCTAGTGTAATAGAGCATCTTAGATGTAGAATTGCACCAATTTTTATCTAATGAATGTTACTTTTTGATTTGTTTATACTTCCAAAATTCTAAAGCTTTTTTTTATTATTAAATTTGGTTACGCGAGTTATATTTTAATTATAAATTGTCACTACAACAGAATTCAAAACAAAGAGCTTGGACCTGAAATTACAAATTTAGTTAAATCTTAGTTCATAGATAAGACTTAGTACATAGGGCTAAGGGAAGGCTAACAAGGCGAAGGTACTTACCCTGTCTTAGTACATACCCAGGTAGCACAAATAACCTTTAAACGTTTTATAAACGTTTTTAAGCGGTTGTTACAACATTAATAACCATTTTACAACCTTTAAAAAATGAAGTGTGCTACTTGGGTAGGTATGATATAAAATAAAACTAAATAAATCAAACACACGTTCAAATAGGGTTGAAGATTTCAAGCATAAACAATTTTTTTTCACCAAATGGTTTTAAAAAAATGTAAAGCAAGTTTTTAAAATTCATTAGAATCCATAGAAAAGGATCCCTTAGCCCCCGTAAACAACCTTTCTAAATTAATAGCAGCATTAGCCAAAATTCAGGCTATGTTTCAATATTTGAGTTATTCAAATTTCTTGTTAACTTAATACATCATCACATTGAAAATGTAATCTGACTAAAAGCATTTTAATGAAATGCGTAAACCCGTATCAAACCTCTTCAACTATCCGTATCAATTTACACATTTTATGTATGCAAAACTATTTTGCATACCTTCTTGAGGTGTTAAAATGTATCTTTAGTCTTCAATTTTCATCACATGGTTTGATATCAAAGATTAAAAAGTTCTATGGTAACTAGTAACTTAGTACTATATTCCAGTCCTTTAAAGTTCCGTATGAAGCTCTGGTTTACCTTAATAATAAAGCGTCAGACCTTATACTGTGCTAAGGAATTAACTATTCTTGTATTAAGCATACTGCTACTTAGGGATGCACAGATAAGCAAATTGGCCGATTACCGATTACCGATTAATCGGCTGTTGATAATCGGCCGATTAATCGGCTGAGCCGATTAAGGATAAGGATAATTGTTTTTCTACTACCAATTTTACCATCACTGTTTTTTATCTCTTATACAATTCCAAGTTTAGAAATAGTAAGTAATTTATTTCTGGGAGAAGATTTTTTTTCCATTTTCCTAGTTTTGACAAAATAATTTCTTAGTATTTTATCAAATATTTTATCAAATTTCTTAGAACCAATTTTTATATTAGTGTCAATAATATTATTAACACATTGTTAGTTATGCTAATTGGAAATAAAAATTTATAAAAAAAGGAGGGGAGGGGGGTGAACACTCCAATTTAGGAGTGCTTTTAATTTATATATTTCAGTAATTAGTAGCAATTTAATTCAATACTTTTATTTTTGAAAATTAGAGGCTATCTGAAATCACTGTGCTAAGGGGAAAACTATCGCCACATGAAAAATGTTGCATCATTGTCTATGTATATTCATTCAAAGTAGGAGAATTAATTTTAAAAACAACTTTATATCAACTGTGAGGATTATTATTACTGTTAATAAAAATATTTATCATAGTTTCCTAGTGAAAGTATACTTTAAAGAATAATATCTGAAAAATATTTTTCAGCCGATTAATCGGCCGGATTTTGTCGATTATTAATAATCGGCAAAGTGGCCGATTATGGCCGATTAATCGGTACTGCCGATTATTCGGTGCATCCCTACTGCTACTATTTCCAGAGTATTTTCCAACAGCATTAATCGCAGAAGTGAATCAAAACTAATTTACTTGCCTTAGGTGACTGCGATTTATGATACCGTTAAATTTTGTAGTCAGGTTTGCTCATTAACGCTGCGAGAAACTAAATAACAGCTTGTTCAAACAAAAGTGGATAATAAAACTTTGGGCATTAGTGAATGAATCACAGAGATAACACTTCAAGAAATGAATTATCCGCACTAATAGCGATAGAAAAGTAATTTAAAACATTATGCTAATTTAAACATCGGTTTAATATAACGAATCATTCAGGCAGAGGTTTGCCCGAAGAGCATTTAAAATTTTATGAATGCCCTTAATTGAGCAGATATAGGTCAATCGATTAATATAAATAGGCATTTAGGCAGTAAAACTTTCACTTGCTTTAGTCCACTTGCGAAGATGAATACCTTCGTAGCAACTCTTTTCATTTTGACTCTATGCGTGGCGGTGACTCTTGGTGGTAAGTGAATAAACCGCAATTTTTTCAAATATATGTACTGAGAGATTTCAAATTTTTAAGTATTCAATTATTTATTAGTCTAAAAACACATTTGAAACCACCTACTGCTCAATACTAGGGATGCACCGATGAGCAAATTACTCAAAGGAGTAATTTGAGCAAATTACTCAATAATATTTCATATCAATCAATAATGAGCAAATTACTCAAATGAGCCGATTACCGAGTAATCGGCAGTTGATAATCGGCCGATTACTCGGCAACGTCGATCATCGATCATTAATTTTATTTTTAATACTACTAATTTCTCCAACTTTTGTTCCTTTCACAATTTCAATGTTAGAAATAGTTTCAAATTTATTTCTGAAAAACGATGATTGTTGTCTGTTTTTATAACTTTCCCAAAATTTTTTCACGTTTCACCGAATAAATTTCCATACATGTATATTAAAAAAGAAAATAGAGAGGAGGTCTGTAGGGACTACATATTAGAATAATTTTCTCAGAAAATTACATTTATTTCTTACAAATTGAATTATTTTCCATTTATTTATCGGTTTCTCGTTAAAGGTATATATTAAAAAAAATATTTATTTTTTTTTTCACCTTTTAATCAGCAAAGTTTGGCCAATTTTAAATAATCTGCAAAGTAATCGATTATGGCCGATTAATCGGTACTGCAGGTTAATCGATGCATCCCTACTCAATATGTATTTGAAGCTACATAGCATTTAGGCGTTTTTATGAATTGAAAGTGATATTATTTCTTTTCATATTCAGTTATCAATACGAACCTACACATAAATTAATTGGATGGCATTATGCAAAAAGGAGTTAACCCACAAAAACCTGATTTTGAGATAATGGGCTTTAAAGTCAACAAACTCTCGCAAAAATCATGAGCTCTATATCAATATACCAATGATATGTTACATGAAACGCTGATAGGGCTTAAATC
>JAXGGA010007218.1:0-64232 GCA_038373865.1 Uloborus plumipes | reverse complement strand
GATACCTGCATCCAAGATGTCTGCGGCCTAGACACACAGGACCTACACCTGGAGTCATAATCTCGGGAGCAATTTCCTTTGACATCAGGCGCACTCTTGCAGTTATCCTAAACACACTGATTGCCAATTTGTTGTCAGTCTGGTAATTCAACCTATAGTACAGCCCTTCATAAGTAGCATTCAAGGGGGAGTTTTCCAACACAGCAATGGCTGTCCTAGTATTGACGCAACAAGCATGGCACTCCATACCACAAAGTGACATTCGGCACCTGTATGACACAATGCATGCACGCTTTCAGGCTTGCCTTCAAAATTCTTAAGGTTACACCGACTATTAAAGTAACATAATTTCACATTTGCACAGCATTTTCTTGAGCTTAAATTAGCCAGTGATCTTGTACATTTAATCAATTAAACATGTTAACTAGACAATAGCATTACCCAAATTTCATTACTCTACAGTAATTTTTTCTTGGTCTTGGGTTTTTTTTCCCGCCAGTGTATGTTATTGGGTGTACAACTTAAAAAAGGTCTGTTTTAAAAAGGTGGTGCTCGGTGCTCTAATTGGTTGACGGCGACACCTGTTTTTTGCTCTATCATGAAGTTTGAACAACTGTCAACCAAATATTGTTTATATTGTTTGAGTGTTGCACTTAAAGTTTAATTTTTCTGAGTTGAAAATATCTAGTTTTGTTCCAAATAAGCACCATTTGCGGGAAGTTTTGAATTTTTATTTCAATTGGAAGAAAAGTGCTGCTGAAGCACACTGAATGCTTGTGGAAGTTTATGGGCACCATCTGAAAAATCTTGCAGGAAATGGTTTAAACGATTTCAAAGTGGTGATTTTAGTGTTGAAGACAAAGAGCGTTCTGGAAAACCAAAAAAGTTTGAAGATGAAGAATTGGAGACTTTACTCGATCAAGATTCGTATCAAACACAAAAAGAGCTCTCAGAGTTACTTGAAGTTACTCAACAAGCTATTTCCAAGCGACTTAAAGCCGCGGGATACATCCAAAAGCAAGGATATTGGGTCCTATGCAAATTAAAACCTAGAGATATCGAACAAAGATGTTGCATGTCCAAAATGTTGCTTGAACGGTACAAAAATAAATCTTTTTTGCATCGAATCATTACCAGAGATGAAAAATGGATTCATGTTACAAAACTATATGTTACAAAAAATTACTTGGTGATAATTCAATTTTGATAAAATGCTGATAAGATGTCTTTGCTTAGCACTCCAGTATAGAACTTATATATTTTTTTAAATTGAATATGTATTTGTTATATTAAATTTTTTTCTAACATCGTTTTTTTCTGGCATGGCGGAAAGCACCCAGCAAATGTTCTTGAAAATCTGGTAACCCTCGAGTTTTATGCCATGCCAACTAATGCAGGGTAATATGGTAATATGAAATTGAACTAAACTTGCATCTTTTAACTCATTGTGCGTGTTTCATACTGTTTGTGGTACTAATGTTTAGTTATCATATTATTTTAAAAAGCTATTTGACTTTTCTCTTTTTATAGGGAATTCCCGCAAAACAGTCACATAATTTCTTTGTATAAATGACTAATTCCTTGATATCTTCTGTGTTTTGTCTTTCTATGAGTTCGTGTCTAAGTAAGTAGTTACCATTTATTTCAATCATATAAAGCAGTTAAATCTTTACACCTAATTACTTCTGCAGTTGAACCTTGATTTCTCCTTTTTCTTGGGACTTTTAAGGAAGAAAAGTCTTAGGCAAAATAAAGTTGTTAAATAAGTGCTGTTCAAAAAATTAACGACAATGAAGTAATTCTCTTTCAAGTTCAACCCCTCCTAATGCAGGGTTCCCACTGTCCTTAAAAGTCCTTAGAAACTACTTATTTTTTGCTCAAGATCCTTAAAACCTTTCCAAGTCCTTATTTTTCACTTTTGCTAGCAATTTAATGATTTAAAATAGCTAGCAATAATGGAAAAATATTCTTTTCCCTTCTCAAACATTGGGATCCTGTGTCAAAGTCTTAGCATTCGAAGTGTGGACAAAGAGAACAGGTGTGTGTGTGTGTGTAGGGGGGGGGGAGCAGCTGACCTGAAACTATCTGCTTATCACATCCATTTTGTTTTACTAATTAAGAGTAATTATTATTTAATCTTGGCTTTGAATTTTAATGATAAACGTTCTTTCAGTATTTTTCTAAAGATAAATGCTTGAAGTCCAAGGTGTGTTCATGTAACTGATAAAATTTATGTATATTTGATGACTTATAAGCAGTGTGTAAAAAAATCAATGATTTTTTTTAAATAAAAAAAATCGGATTTTTTTTAATTTAAATCTGATTTCTTTGATTTAAATCGGATTTTTTTTTTAAATTAGAAACTTCAGTTATTAATTAATTTACATTTATGAACGACTTACCTTTAAGTTTTTAAAAATACAAAAACTCCTTTGAAGTAAAGCTTCACCAAAGCACTATGATATAAAACCAGATTCAATGCAAATATATATGATTCTAATCACTCAATATCAACAAAATTATGAAACACTATACAGACAACCGTTAAAGTGTAGACATGGAAAATAACTAGCTGATAATGTTTTTTTTTTTTTTTGGTAAGACATGTACAGGGCTCGCAGTTGACTTTTTAAAAATTTTAGGGGAATTTTAAGAACATTTTTCAAAATTTTATTAAAACTTCATAGGTCATTTACGATTTTATTCTACTACAAATAGGTACAAATAGGTAGCAGTTTATTACTGCTGTCAGTGTTTATTACTGCATCTTATTTCTTACAGTGTAAATTACAACTTTCAAGTACTTCCGCAAAATAAAAAACAAAACAAAAGAGAAATAATAACATTTTAACTAATTTATGCAACATTTTCATAAGCCAGAAGGCCTATAATTTACAGTAGGTTTTTTTTTCGTAATTTTCACTTTTAAACATAAGCAATCCTTAGTTTTTGCAATTCACCAACTTCTACAGATATTAATTCTGAGCAACAGTTATTTCCATAACGTTTTAAGTACAGCTTTCCACAGCTTTTTTTTAAAACCCTATTTCACTAGACCTAGAGATTATCTTTGTGTTTTAAACCCATTAATACTTTATTATATTAAGCTCTAAAAGAAAATGGCAAAAATAATGAAATTGGGATTGTTCAAGTGAGTTTTATAAGAATTAATATAAAAAGTGATTTAAATCAGTGATTTAAAAAAATCGATTGATTTAAATCGCGATTTAAATCAGACACCCTGCTTATAAGTACTTTTGAGGTCCTTAAATTTTTTTAAAAAAAGTCCTTATTTTTCGTTTTAAGAAAGGAGTGGGAACCCTGTAATGGATGCCCCTCTTATGCAGAGTTTTTTATATTTCTTAACACTAAGGCATTAAGTATAATGTATTAAAAAATTCCCTCTTACCGAGCACAGACATTATTTTGGGAGTTTACATTGATCTATCCTTTGTTAGTGACAAATTTTTTCATGAATAATAAAGTAGATTTCAAGAATTAAAACATTGTGAACTTGTAATAATAAGTGATACTAATTAAAGCCTTTTTGAGCAAAAGTCCGATTAAAAAAATGAGTTTAAAAGTCTGAATACCTATTTGCGAATTTTCCTCATATTGGTTGAAGGGAATTTAGAGTTCATTTATTTATTTTATTGATTTATACATATAGTGGGGTTCAGGAATTTAAAAACTAAAATTTTATTGATATTAATCCAATGAAATAGCAACAATTAACAAAAAACTGAATAGGAAAATGAATCCTTTTCAAAAATTATTTTAAAAAATCAGTTTCTCTATTTCATACACTAGTACAAAAAATCACACATTTCCACTCAGAAATGTGGGGTTCTTATTGATTTTCTTTTTGAAACTTTTATTGTCAGAAACTATCTAAAATTTGCATTTTTATTTATTTTAGCTTTTTATGTGAATATTTTTTGTAGCTAAAATTTTCAACTTATTTTATTTCTGAACTGTTGTCTTCTTCTTTAACATTGCTTCTATGTCATGAGAAATATTCGGTTCTGGGATGATTTACTCGTATTTGTGGGTTATTCGTTTATCCGTTACCTGATTAAGTGGGGCCGGCAGTATATTCATTTCCTTGAATTAAAAGTGAATTATTCATAAAAGGATTGCTTTATAATTGTTACTGACTACCCATATTTGTTTTTAAAATGTGATTCAATTTCTTGTACAAACTCAAAATCCTACTCCCCCCTCGTTTTCCTGCAACTTCAATTTTCTGTAGTACATTGTTGCCTCAAAGTAGCAGTAGGATATCTTACTTTTATCCCCAAGTTCAGACATCTTACTGTTGCTCTGAGATGATTTTGTAAAATGCACACTTTGCATTTTCAATATTATATAATTCAAATTGTAAATGGTATGAAGTTTATTTTGTACTTTATTATTGTTTCTTTTTACAGACTTTGCCACTCATCCTAAAAATCTGCCTTAGTTTCAAAATGGATGGCTTGCAAAGAATCAAGACATTTTTTAGTTTTAGTTGAACTTAGAATTCCTCTCTGTTTTAGTCTATATTAATATTTTTGATTACTCTATTCTGGCATAGAATATATATTATTATCATGGGTACTAATTGTGGTGTGCTCACAATTAGTAAAAATATTTTCAGCATCATTCAACTTTTTTCTTTTTATATTAGTAAATACAACATTCTCATATTTACGTATACATTTAAAACTATAGATTTTGATATGCTCATTGTTTTATCTTGTGTTTCAAGCTATTATATTATCCTAAGTGCTGTTGAAAGTTAAAATTTTTTGATGTGATAGTGCAATTTTGAACTTTGTACTGTTCATGTGACTTATGCTTTGTCATTTAATTTAATGTTTATATTGTGTCAAAAGAAGTAAACTTTTTTTTTTATCTGAGCAATTTTTATTATATTACCTCTGTTATATGTAAACACACTTACATGTACATCATTTTGCTCATTTTAATTTATTTTTTGAGAAAAGAAGCCAATAGTATTTTTCTGGGATAAGATTTCTTTTCTAGAAAATGAATAGAGCCGCAATGAATAGAGCATGTCTGCATGTATTTGTCATGCAGTATGTGTTGCCTGTTCTGTAGTTGAAAAATTATTTAGGGTACCATTTATTTTATTTTTAAAGTGGTTTGAAACCAATGTACAATAAATTGACATTATTTTTGCAATAATGAACAATGCAAATAGGGCATCATATGATTCCTAAATTAACTCAGAATTAGATAAAACTAACAACCAGAGGAATGCTTCTTTTATAGGAAATTCGAAAAACATCTAAATAGTTATGCAAACATTTGAAATGATTTTATCCTTATGTTTCCATGATAAATCTACAGGCTGGCCCTTCATTTTACCTTTATCCCCCTTCCCCCCCTTTTTTTATCACTCTTATCCTTGAAGTTTGCACATGTTCATTAAACCAAAAGCTGCTGTGAATAAAATTTTCAATGTATGTGCATAATTTGTGTGTTTACTTATACACAGAAAGATGCTGAATAAGAACAAGAAATATTTAAAAGAAGAGAAAAAAATTGTTAGTAGAAACCTATTCAATCTAGTTTAATTTAAAATGTTATTATTTTTTCCTTCCTTGAAACAGCTGCTGAAAGGTTTATTTGTACTTTCACTAAAAATGTTAAACCAGAAATCTTATTTTAATTAGTACTTCAAATATTTTTCTTTATTTCTTTTTTTTTTTTTTTTTTTTTGCATGATGGCTTTAATTTTTTATGTAAAAAACTGGTGCTTCTAGCTACTTTGTTTTGATTCCACATTTAAAATCTACACGATTTTACGCTTGTCTTGCTTATAACTGAACTAAAATGAGCAAGACATCAGAATAGCAAAGTTATTCATAATAATCTTTAGAGAAAGATATGAAATATTAGATGAAGGCCCAGTGGTTTAGTGGTAGCGCTTTGTACTTCCACCCGGAGGTTCGATTCCCGGGTTGGACGTGGTTGAATCTGCCTTTTATCCCTTCAGTGGGTAGATAAAATGAGTACCAAGGGTGCTTAGGAACTAAACACTGAGGCTCTATGTTCAAAGGATCTATTAACCGAAACATTTGCCTTGCAACCCAGAGCCCTTGGACACAAAAATTGAAATGGGCACAGCAAACCTTGGCCCCCGCGGGTTGTTGCACCACTTTGTTTAGTTTCAAGTAACGTAAGACATATTTTTAATACAAACTACTTTTTTCTGCAAGCAGCTGTTTAATTTTGTAGCTGGTCTTGAGTTATAACAATTGGATAATGTTGATCAACTGATTGAGATAGAAAAACATTTTTCAAATTTTATTTTTTTTTCTTTTTATTATTTTTTTAAAGCTATGTCATTGTAGTGTTATATACGTAAGGAGTGAGTTAGTTCATCATTCCTTTTTTATTAAATTCATGTCTCTTAGCTGTCTAATAATGCAATTTAACATCCTATTCTTAGTTTGTGCTTTTTAGTATAAATTTATTGTTGAAACTTTAAGCACTTTATTAGTGAATCTTGTATGTTATTTTAGTTGTTAGTGTGCTATGTAGCTGTTGTTAAACTGTGATGTGCAGTATTTGCCTTAGCACTGCAGATTATCTGCTGATATTTGATGTAAATATTTCAAAATGTTCAATTACTGTGGCGTTATTGATAAATCAGTTTATTACTGATGACCTCATGAATTTATCTGCTGTTCAAAATGCTTATGCATTTCAGTACAACTTAAATTGCTTGTATTGCTGCAACATAAGTTTTTGAATATTGTTGTGCTTTTTTTTTTTTTTTGAGTTCAACAACTGTAAAGGTGTTGATTTTTACTGTTTTGGTTTATAGTCTGAATGCAAAGTTGACCTTGGAAAGCTAACTATTTTTTTAATTTCTGAATTTAAAATGATCAATTATGTTGTAAATTAGAAACCATAAGTTGTTTAAGCTCATGTTTGTACAAGCTAGATATTGCTAAACAAGCAAAGTTATATTGGTGCATACGTTTTAGAATATGCAGATACATTTAAATGGGAGAAATTCCTTCATTTAATGATTTGTTGTAGTTGAAAGTGAAATCCTTTTATCTTTAATGGTCTCAGGTAATCAACTATTGTACTTGTAGCTGTTAAGGCTGCTTTGTCCAGATTTTAGATGCAACATAGTTAGTATCTGTTTTTCTTGGTGATTATATCTGCATGTATAATTATTCATTTTAGCCTCATTTAATACAAAGCAATTTGTATAGCAAGCCTATAAGTGTATTAGAGGTCACCATGGCTTTATATGTTAAATGTATGTTTTAGTATTGTCCAGTATGTAAATAAGAGTGACTCAATTTTTAAAAAGTGCTCTAAGTATATTGATGTACTAATCTGCCAAAAATGTTATTTATTGCAGTTTTTAAATTTTCAGAATACTTACAGAAATACATTTACATGTTTCTTTTCTTTTGCATACAATTCTTTGAAGTTGGCTTATTATTATTTGCCTTCAATTTAAATAGTTCTAATTCTAATATATATGAAGCATTGCAATTCATAGATTTCTCAACACTTTCAGTACCAACATTATTTTCTGATTAAACTTCTGGGAGTCTGGACCGATAATTCAGTGAGACATGGCTTGCATTGTTATATTTAAACGTTTTATTGGGACACATTTATCCCAGTGGTATTGAAAAAACGGCTGGAAATGTGATCAAAGGCTAAATTACTTTTAATTATGTCTATTCCATAGAGCCATTGTCCGTGGGACGTATGTATCCCTATGGTGCCGAAGGGTTAAAATTTGCACTATTAACTTAACATTCATGAAATTATAATGCTTGAAAAGTTCAAGAATACTATTTAAATTATGAGACAACATTGAATAATAACTATTTCAATGTAAAGGAAAGGCTTTTAGTAACTTTAAAATAGCTGTATATTATTGTATTTCTTATTATTAGATATACTTAGTTACAAATGAAATTGCATGATTTTCAGCTGTTTTGTAATTTTTAGTTCTCCCGTTTTAGTGTGATTTCATTTTTTAACATTTTTTGAGTATAGATTTATGTTTGACATTTTTAATGATTTTATCTATCTATTTATTTTTTAAAATTTAACTGTGGTACATAAAATTAAAATTGCTGTAGAAGTCAAAAAAAAAAAAAAAGTTTTGCCCAGTGATATTCAAAAACTATTTACAAGTTGCAACTGTTTTGATAGAACTATGAATTGTAAGCTTTTAAACTTGTTAGATTAAGAAAAGATTTTTTAAAATAAACTTTTTATATTTTTTCGCTTTTGTTAGGTTTTATTATGCAAAGCTATTATTAAGCTATAAACTTAAATTTTCCACCTTAAAATCATTGTAGTGGTATAGTTTTGGGATAATTTGTTTGAAATGTCTTCATTAAAAATTTTACACAATTTTTATACAAGCACTAACTTTTCACATTGTTATGCATTAGTTTACAATCTGTGCTGTAATTGCTGTCAAGAATATTTTTGAATCTTTCCTTAGAAACAAATATCTGTAATTTTTCATTTTTAATGTTACTTGTGGAACCAATTTTAGGTTCTCTAATACAACGAAAACAAGTGAATTTTCTGACTTGAAGACATAATTTTATTTTTTAAAGTAGTAAGCATATTAAAAATATGCTCTTTTCTTTGTTGTGTTTGTTTGAAATTATAAACTATGCTTTCTTTAAATCAAATTGCATGATTACTAGTCAAATGCAACTGTAGAAATAATGCACACAATTATTACTCGTTTCAGCTGAAATTTTGATCTTGGGCATTATTAATCTATTTATGAATTTTTATCAATGATTATTTTATCTGAAGTGCTGAAAAACCTTGACACTTCATTTGAATACATTTAAAGTGTTATAAATCATTATTTTATTTATTATTATGTACATTCTTATTGCAGCAAGATTTTCAGAACTTTTTGCAATTTTCTTGTTTGTTTTCAGAACTTTAAATTGAAGTTAAAAACCAATGAAAAACTTGATATTCCTCATTGTTTAAACTTATGAATTTTCCTACTGTTGAAGTTTAATCTTGCTAATGTAGCGAGATTGAGATTGCTACCTTCCATACAAATAGAACTGTAAACTTTGAATAAGAAAACTTGTACATATATTTTCACTGTGCTGTTTTGACCTTATAGCTGCAAGATGTAAAGTATGTGTGCAGTTACTCCTGTACTAATTAAAATGTGTGCCTTCTCCATATGATATATTAGCACGAACCTTCACTATTAAATGAAGAGTTACTGCTAATTTTAGTCCTGTGAACTTTTGTGTGCTTTTCCATGTAATTTCTTTGACTTGTTATTATAAGAACTGCTTTTCTTCCATACATAGAGTAAAGTCGAAGTGTCTGTTTTGCACTGTGTTAATGCATTTTCCAAGGTTTAACAACTTTTCATTTAACCACAATTTAAAACTACATTTGTCAATGAAATTTCAGCTTAATGTGAACTTGATGCTCAACTAATAGGAAAACATGAACTGTGCGATTCCACTGTTAAATGAATTTGAATAGCTAATGAAGAAATGTTTTCTTATTTAAACTAACTTTTTTTTTTTAAAGTATGAAGACAACATAATCTTAGTGCTGTTTTTACTGATAAACAAAATTCCAAATCAAGTAGTGTTTTATTTGTTTCACTTGAATGCTTCATTTCTTTGAACAAAACAATGTCAGAATGCTATTTTTACTTTTAAATATGCCTGCGAAATGTATCTATCTAGCATTATGTCTTTAAAAATAGTAATTAGCTGTATATATTATCAGAGCTTTTAAATTAATTTATTTAAAAAACCCTTAATTTCATTTTTGAAAACAGAAAAACAAAACAAAAAAAGGAGCTGAGCTTATTTGTTTCTTTTGAGATCTTAATGTTTGTATTCAGTGTCTGAAATGCATTGAAAAGTTTTTGTAATTTACGTGATTTTTAGTTGATTTATCACAATGTCAACATTTATAAGTAATAACTTTCAATGACCAAAAAAAAAAAAAAGTGAAAACTAATTTGTTACTTCAGAATTCTTCCTTTCCCCTAAAAATAGCTGCTAAGTATTGAACATCAGCATTTACTTATTAGAAATAAACATTCTTTAGCTGCCCAATCCATGTAAGCAATATTTAAATTAATGCATCTGCCTTTTTCCTATCATTTTTTTTTATAATGAATATACTTATAAAAATTATTTTCTTTCATTCTATTATTTGATATTTAAAGCAAATAAAAATAAAAGTGAAAGTTCAGTTATCAAAGATGAAATCATTTATTTATTAATTGTTTGGCATCGAGAATTGGTTTTCTTCATGCTACAAATTAGATTCTGACCCTGGACCAAATGATTTGCATAAACACAGTGTATGTATATACCCCTTTTTTGTTTGTTTTTTTAGTGATGTTGATGCTTTATGCCTTCAAGAGTTTAACTCCTAGCACTACATTCTAAATTCTAATGCCATTTCATTAGTTTTAAAGCTAGGTAAGGAAATGCAGGTAAAATGCATGCATATTTGTACCTCATAACCTCAATCACCTATGATATAATCTACCACATCTCCATTGCACTATTTCTCATAACTTTTTCATCATCATCATCTTAGTCTGTATATAGCGTTTTTTACCGGTAATTTGTGATAGCTTATGTGGTCCATGTAGTTAACTAATGTGTTGTTTGTACCTAGCCTTCTTAAAAAGTCATTGTACTGTGTTATCCACTTTTTAAGAAATTAAAGAGCAGTGGTCTCCATTGTGGTTGGAACTTGTGATGCTTGGTATATAAAATGTGTGACTGCTTGTGTGTGGTTTGAAGATTAAAAATTACTTCAGATATAATAATTTTATTTGGGGTAGTAATTAAAGTTATTTTTCACTTTCTTTGATGTAAACCTTCCAGGCAATAGATTTTTTTTTTGCGATCTGCTGTATAATGTAAGAGTATTTGGCTTTTCAACTCATTTTAAATGCTATTCTTCTATACTACTTGGCTGGGTTTATTGAATACATTACCTTCTAGGATTAAATCATGGATCTGCCAGCATAAAAATTCAAAATTGGTTTAAAATTTATTTTACTCTCTTCCTGACTTACGGATCCAACTTGAGAAAGCTAATTTTGTAAGTGCACTCCATACTGAAAAGATAAAATTGAAAAGAAACTTAATCTAGCTATTTGTTTCCATTCTTTATTACTACGGATTACAATCCAATATAATTCCTGCCTATTATAGCTAATTTTTATTTGAATTGCAGCAGGGTGTTCAAATATGAAACAAAATTTATACAAGCATTATTTTACACTATTAGAAATGAGATTATTTTTGAAATTCTTCCCTCTTAGTTGAAATCGTTTTCTCTTGTATGATTAATTTTTATGATTTTTAACCCTTCTCTGCAATTTGATCTCATCAATCTGATAATTTGATCTTTTTGTTATTTTTAACTATCTGATTTCTGGGAACAATTTAAGAATTTACATTTATGTATCAATATATACATGCAATGTTTTTTATACCTCAATTTCTTTTACCTTCATTGATTGAAAATGGAAAATTCGGGAACACCATTTTCCTGTTGACTACATTATTCCTTTTCCTTTACTTTTTACATTTTTTTCCCTCTCCAGAAAAGCATTTTATTTTAAATTTCTTTTGAGATATATGTAATCATTTAAATTATAATTGGAACATAGATTTTTTTTTTCAGAGATCCTAATAGAGGGAAATAAAATTTTATTGAGTATTATTTGAGTGAGTTTTGCATTTAAGCTTAATGACTTTGGACTTGATTTATGTATTCACACTCAAGTGAAGAGAAAAATATCTGTTTAAAAACATTTACTGCATTGAATAACCAGTGTACAGTACTACAGTTAGATATATGACAATTTTGAATATGCTAAAATTTTGTATTAAGTAAAATCCCACTTTTATATTTTTATTGAATGAGTTAATTGAGAATTTCGCTTATCTCCAGTCGTTTAATAACTTACTTTTAAGTTATTATTCTACCCTAAAAGAAAAATAATAATAAACCATTTGCAATTTTAACTCAAATTGTTGTTCAGTATACTCCCGATTATCACCCAGCAGGGTAGCTGTGGATGTGCTAATACCGCAAATAATCCAAAGAACATGTAAAACACAATACTAGTGTATATATTAGTTAGAAAAAGTGAATAACACAACATCAACATTTAAAATTATTGCTAAAAATGATAACATTGCAAAAAAAATCCTTAAAAGGTAAAAATGACCAATAACGAGCTCGCATTTTTCTGCATTCCATTAATAATTACCATAAGAAAGGAGAACAAAAGTGGGAAAGACCTGCATGTAATTCGGGGTTTGCTGTACTTTATTTCCAGGCATTAAACATTTGTGCAATGAGTTACCGCCCATAAGCCAGGGCTAAGGCAGAACTGAAGCAAATGCACCCGCAGCTTAAACATTTGATTTAATGAAACGTATTTTTTTTTCTATTTTGAAAATGAAAAAAATTAAAAATGCTTCAGTATCTTTATTGTATTATGGAGATAGAGAAAATGAAATATCAAACTCCTTTTGATAAAAATAACATTGCTATGCTGCTAATGAAGTAAGAATGCTTGGATATATATACAATCCAATAGAAACAATCAAAGAAAGTGAAAAATTATATTGAAATCTTTAGTGTTTTACTTGCTGTATGTTTGTTTTGTTGGTATTTAGATTTTTGATTTTTGCTCAGTACTGTTAGTTGGGTTGAATATTTTCTTTTTGGTAAAAATGTTTGAACTTGATTTTCATTTCTGTGATGGAAATATTGTCAATTGACTTTTTTTAAAAGTTTCTTTCATTTAAAAAAATTATGTAATATTTTAACTTCCAAAAGACAAATGACTACTTGTCAAATGTATATGCATTATAGATCAAGATAACTTGGGAAATTCTTTTTGACTTTCCTGCAAAAGTAAAAGTTTTATTATCCTGTGAGGTATGTTTGGTCCTTTTAGTTGAGAGTGGAAACTGTTAAAATAAGTTTTGACATATTAAGGGTATTTGTTTATCTTTCACATTTAATATTATTGTTATTTTTTTATTCCCTTGTAGGTTTATTCCCAGCATTTAAAATTATTTTCCAACTTTTAAATATTTGTAGCATAAATTTATTTTTCTGGGACTCCCGTTTTTCTCCTCAATGTTTTACTGTCCATCAACATTTATGAAGTATAAATGTGTGTTGATATATTTAGTGGTGTTGGTCGGTCGCAAGTTCTTCAAAAAGAGTTAGTTGATGTGAAACTATTACTTATGCTAGATATTAGCTGTTGTTTTAATTAACATGGCAAAAATTTTTCCTTATATAATTTCTCCTTCCCACCACAAGTTTTCATTAAGTTTAATGTAAGTGTATTCTGGGAGTTAACTTAGTTTTAACTGAATGGTTAAATGATAATTATTTTCAATTGAACTATTCAAGTAGCTATTTTAAATTTTGCAATTTATAGTTTTAATTATTTATGACATCCCCCCACACACTATTTTCACAACGCTATTTTAGGAACTTCTTTTCTGATTTGTCAAATTTTTTTAAGCAGATTCCACTGCTCATAAATAGGATTTTGATGTAAAGATTTCTTTATGTGTGTTTCTTTTGTTATGCTTTTATTATACATTTAGAAATAATTACATGCAATGCTGAGAATGTTACACATTGAATGAAAAATAAGAAAAAAATGTTTTCTTCCTTTCTCTTATTACCTTTGGGATTTGTGCAAGTATATCTTTTCAAAAGTGAAAAGTGCTAATATTCAGCTAAGTTTTGCGGTAGGTAGGCTTAATATTAAATAGAACTTGCCTACGTGATTGCAACAAAATGAGATGCTCCAAATAGAAATCTGCATGTTCTTTTCTCCATGTATTTTTCAAAGTATAACATGCAATTAGAAGATTTCCTCCATCCATAATAAAAATGTTGAATTAATCTATTACTACTATAGTTAATGTTTTTGCACTAATATAATTAAGCAATTGTGTAAGGTAGATAATAAAACTTTTACGTTAAATCTGCGAGGTAATGTAAATGTTATAGTTACATGACTTTGCGTAGTCCAGATTCGCTTTGAGTTGATTCTTGTTTGACTACCAGACCACTTTCTGAATTTTGACATTTTTAATAAAAAGATACTTGCCGTGTAAAGTTTCTGAACTTCACCAATATGGGTCTTTACATATTATCATAGTTATCAATTAGTTAAACAGTCAAATTGAAATATTCTTGTAGTTTATTCCTTGATAAATTACAGATTGCATGCAAATCCTTGCATCAGTTGTATATGAAAGTGAGCATTTTCTTGTGAACTTCATTCTTAATTTCATCGTACGGACTTTTTTTACAATTTTTATGACTTGCTTTTTAAAATATTCTGTAAATCGACATTTTAATTATGCTCTATAGTATTAGAATGCTAAAAGCTTTTCCACCATTGACTGACACCAGTGACTTTTTCCACCATTGTGACTTTGTTTGAAGTGGGAATAATTTGGTCTGAATGGTTTAGATCGTTGAAATGGCCATTTGAAAGTCATTGGTTTGAACTTGGCGAAAGTATATTCCACTTCCTTTATTTTAACTGCAAAAATAAGTTAGAATTTTTTTTTCTTTTGTAGAACATTTTCTTTGTTTCTATGAAGCATGATTTATTTTGTAGTGATGTGCCTTATAAACTGTTTTTCTTTCTGAAAAAGTCCATGATAAATGTTTAGGTGCTTTGCTATATCATTTGCATATACAACTGAATGTTTGATATTTGCTCCAGAATTTCAAGGTTTTTTTTAAACAAGTTTCTTTCTTTATGTGTATGCATACAGAGTAATTTTTTGTCCTGTAAAAATAATTTATGATATAAATAGTAATGTTAATATCCGTCCATCAAACTTAGAATTGTCCTTAATATTAAATATGATTTAAGTAAGAGTCAACTTGAAAATTTTAAATGCTATGAAAGTAACTATCTGAATTTTCAATGTGCAAAAGCTTCAGGTCTTAAGAATGAAAAAAGAGAAAAAAAAAAGCAGCTTTTAAAATTGCTTTTGTGTTCTTTTATTCTTGCTTGGATTTGTAATGTGTGTGCGTTATATTTAAAGATGTGAATAATTTTGTCTTGTGATGTTTTGTGAAAAATCATCACTTTAACTTGCTTGTCATACGGTTGTATAACCTCGGAAACTTTCTAAATATTTGGTATAGTGATAGAAATTGTGGGTGAAATTCCTTCCATTTTAAGAACACTGCCATCCATGTAGTCTTATGTGTAGCCCCATTCCATGGGGCATGTTCTGCAACTGATTGTTATGTCTGATACTGGTTTCTATTTAACCGAAATACTTTTTACATTTGAAAGTCAACTCCATTCCAAATTAGTATAGCTGATCCATTCCACTTTCGTTTGCATTTTATGTTAAGGCACAAAAAAGGGCACTTTTCTGCCCTCTTAACTGCAATTTTTCTCAGTGCCCCCCTCACCCATGAATAATCCAATCCTTAAAATTTGAAAATCATTCTAAAAATAAGTCGGTATGCATGCATGTAGCCGTTACAAAATTGTATTTCATTTGTTCTTTGCTGAAAATTATTTCGTGCAAAATATAATAATTTGGAGTAATGTAAAAGATAAGAAACTGTTATAACACCTTTAATCCAGGGCAGAGCAGAGCTACTTGCAATTTACCAACTGCCTTTTTATGACATTCAGAAACTACAGTTTCATCCTTGTTATGGATTCATCTGTCTGGAATAGTCAGAATATAAGATTCATATACTATATATATATATATATATAGAGAGAGAGAGAGAGAGAAAGACATTTGTTCGAGCAAATTATTTACACATTTACATTTTAATATATTTAAAAATGGACTGACTTGAAGCACTTTATAGCACTGTTCACATAAAAAAGAGTGAGATAAATAGACATTGTATACTTAGCAACCATAAGACCAGTTGAAAGAAAGTTTTCTTTTCAAGTAAAACATTTTATCGCCTTATTGACAAATTAATAAATAGCATAAAAAATTTAGAGCACTGTACTATCGATAAGAAGCCAAACTTGGCACCCTTACCGGTGATCATGTCATTTATTCATATTGAATGGGTTACCTCTTAGAAAATGCGCTCGACGATCTCATTGTAAACATAGTCATATATGTGTACACATGTTAAAGAATCAAACATTAATTTTTTCTTTGACAAGCTTCGAAAAAAAAATGTATGTTTTATTGAAACACATTCTGTTGGAATTCATTTCGACTTTCCAAACAGAGAAATAGAAACCAGTATATGTTGTGATTCTTTCATGCAGTGTTAGACCTGTATTGGTGGTTTTCGATGGTTGTGGTTTAAATTAGATTTTGCTTTGAATCCATCACTTAAATCTGAAGTGTGAAATTTTTTGCACATATTAAATAAACTAGTAGACTGGCCTTGACTTTGTTGCATTTTTCCCCTTAATTGATACTCATTCTCAGTAAAAGTAAATAAACAAAACTTAAATGAACATATTCATACACAAATATATAGATGATCTTGCCGTAAAACATATGCATTTAAAATACGAAGAATCGTCATACACGCAAAGTGTTTCTCATTTTATGTGTGCTTTTATCTAAAAGCATGTTATTAATGAAGCGACTTGAATCTTCGGCAGGAATTCAAGTGAAACACCATTGCAATCGCTTCGAGGCGATCACAAATTGCAATCGCTACTGGAAGTCGAATTACATTAGAGTTGCATCTCGTAGCGATTGCAACGTATCCAAATTTGGGAATTTGCGATTGCATTGGTGAGTTGCGATCGTCCGTGAATTCCTGCCTAAAATTCTGAATATACACATTGCCACTGTAAAAGAAAAAGGTTTATCATTTCAATCATGTTTTGTGCCAAAACATGATTGAAATGATAAACCAACGTAAATAAAGCAAATTATCAAGAAAATACAGCATGTGTGGCCATTTTAATACTACAATGACTCTCGAATTTTTTGTAATAAACATTTTTGTACTAATGAAGGGGCTCCTTTGTAGCCTTGACAGCTATGAGCTGTATTTTCTTGATCATTTGACTTTATTTCCATTGGTTATTATTGTAACCTTGTCTTATCGCCAACCCCCCAGAACTGCAAATGAAATACCAATTCGATCGCCAGCCCCGGTTGCTGAAAGCTTAAATATTTTAGTCTAGCTTTACAACTGTCTACTATGACCAAAAAAAAAAAAAGAGAATAAAAAGGGTTGCTTACCTTTGCTGGAATTCTTGAAAAGTTAGGTATGCAACAGGGTGAGTCGAAAAATGAAAATTTTTTCACATCAATTTCTAATAGTTGCCAAAAGTTGTCTTGGTGATAGTTAGCTTTTGTGCAAATTTTGAGAAAAATCGGTTAATATCTTCAGGGGGCGCTGCGATCGCAAAGGTTTTACCAAAGCTTTTGTAAGGATTTTATGGTTAAAATATGAAAAACAATGCCGTTAGCTAATCTCGTTGCATTTTTTTTTACTCATAAGATATATTCATGCAATCAAAGCATATGAAATAACTCACAAAAATTATTTTACATGATATATTTATATTTCAAGCATTTTAAAAAGAAACAAAACTGAAAAATAGTGATTTCTGGGACAATATTAAGTAAAAATTGAATTTTTTTTACAAAATGACATAAAAATTATGAAACTGTAAACATATGACAACATTAAACAGCATTACTTAAAAATAAATGAAATGTGTTTTTAAAATATGTACAACTGTACGAAACGTACATGATACGAAAATTTTATGTGTCACAGTTTGAGCTTTCACAAAAAATCTTTTTTATTTTCAAAGAAAGGCAGTTCCTTTCGAGCCTTTAAACGTGCACGAACGAAATCATCCCTCGTTTCTATCCCACTTATGGTCAATGATGCATATGTTGTAACTCCAGTTAAGCCACTTCCTAAAAACTATGACGTCAAACCATTTAGGTAGTGATATTGTGAAAATGAATCTGGCAACAGATAAGAATCGGGTGAACTGTTTTCGTTCTTTCGATAAAGGAGACGGGACGGGTGGTGTCTGATGTGTAGGGTGTCTCTTAGTTCTCACTTTGGATTTCCGACTTGTGTTATTTTCTTATTTGTGCTTCAGCTATAGTACAGCTGCACTTTTTCTTTCCTTTTGTGGCCTCCAGATGAGGTTTCCACTTTTCCTTTATGGGGCCTTCAAAACGTAAAAGTGACGGTGACGACGCCCCCCAAAGCTCAAAAGACAAATCTATCAAAACCAACGAAAATGTCTCTGATACTAGTTTAACGGTCAGCGAAAAACTGCAAAAGGCTTTCAACAACTGCTCCGAAGAGGCCAAAATCATACTATCCGGAATTAACGACAACAATATTGCTGCAGCCAAATCAAAAAGGTTTAACGAAGAAATAGAAAGAATAACGAAAAGAGAGGACTTTGTCCAAATTACACGTAATCAGAATATTGTGGTATGCACCAAAGACATTGACACGGCCAACAACCTCATAGGATTGAAAACTTTCAACGAGGTAGAGGTGAGCGCAAGACTCATTGAAGAACCACTAACGACAAAATACGTCATAAAAGGTGTTAACACAGACATCGGACTTGATTATATTGCAAAGAAACTTAAAGAAGAAGGGATTGACGTGTGGAGCCTAATTCGGTTCACGAAGCGAGACACAACTGAACCAACTACAACTGTCCTGTTAAAGGAACTGGGTAAAACAGAAAGAACTTAAATATATGTAGGCAGAATCAGGTATAGGCTGGAGAACTATATCGAACAGCCAAAGGTCTGTTACAACTGTTTAAGATTTGGCCACATGAAGAGATATTGCAAAAGCAAAGCAAGATGCCCAAACTGGAGGAAACCACGAGCCATGTGATGCAAGCCCTAAATGCATTCATTGCGGGGAAAATCATAGCAGTACCAGTAAAATTTGTCCGGTCTACCTTGAGGCATCCAAAAAGTTGACAACGACCTGCAATAGAATTTTGCGTCCAATGGAGGGGAGCAACGTCTAACACCGTTAAAGCTCACAGAGGCTTGCCTCAGGGAGCCATTTTGTCACCATTTCTGTTCAATCTCTACTTATCCGATCTTGGGCAATACATCTCAAATGCTAAAATTTTCACCTACGCGGACGATGTAATGCTCCTAATCTCTGACAAAAAAAAAAAAAAAAAAAAAAAGAAAATGCGGAAAAAGCACTAGAAAATTGCCTTATACAATTACAAAACTGGACGGATGATAACGAAATGCCAATCTCCGCACAAAAGTCTAGCTTGATAGACTTCTCGCTCATAAAAGGAAAAAATACTAAGGCTTGCTACCTAAATAATGACATAATTGCCTGGAACTCTGATCACAAAATATTGGGCATAATTTGGCAAAACAATCTAAAGTGGCATAAACACAACCAATACTTGGAATTTAAGACAATTCCCACGAAAAATTCGTCGTGGAATACTGCATTGTTTAATAAGATTAATATCTTTGATCCATTTCAATTATTTTCTTTGTATATCTGCAGGAACAATTTCATCCCAGTCAATTTTGCGCCGCCACGTTTCTTGCAACAACATTTTAGGCAATAGATAAAAAAATCGGATTTTTTCTTTAAATCAGGTTTGTTTTATTTAAATAGATTTTTTGTTTAAGATTAATAAAGTATGTTTGATACTAACAAATTAAATTGTTCAAGTTAGATGTCTAAATCCGATTCTTCTTTTATGTATAAATTGAAAAATACATAAAACTAAAAATGTAAATAAGAGTAATTAATAAATTAGTAGAAAATATTAAATAACAATTTACGGATATTTCCTTGTTTTAATTATCAAAATCGCATAAAGAATGCTTCATGTTAATTTGGATATTTTACTCCTTCAACTACAGAAGTGTTAGAGAGATATGAACTAGACCGCGGGACAGTTCAGGAGTTTTCCTGAAAACTTTAAAACTATTTCTCTATTCAGGAGCTAAATTCAGTGATTTGTAAATGAAAACAAGTTTGGCTGCTTTGTCGTTTCCAAGCCTGTTGCGAAGTTTCGGTTGAACTAACCCATAAGTAGAAAAAAATTATAAAAGAAATCAAATTATGAAATAATTTGAAAATATTATAGAATTATATTAACTGCGGAAATGAAGAATAAAAATAACATAGAACATTGAATTTTTTCCTTCAAAAAATGATTTTTATTACTTTATTAATTTTTTTTAAAGAACCATTAAAAATATCCATTATTAAAATCAATTTGACACCTACATCTTGACTTTTAAATCTGTAATGCATATCGCCAAGGACTAAAAAGCAGACTCCCCCCCACTCAAATCCTTGTCCTATTAATTTACATATTTTATTTTTTAACACTGTTTTGACTTACTGAATGTAAACAGAATGTTGAAGAGGATTGTATGACAAGCTCATATTTAAATGAATACTTTAAAAGCTTAACTCCTAACAGATGAATCCCTCCTAACTCCAAACATCTTATAAAGTATAAATACAACATTAAAAAAGCACAAATACAAAGGGAAACTGCAGACACGTGTTTCGGCGTTACAAGGAACGCCTTTATCAATGCAAAAAAAAAAAAAATGTGAGCTTGTGCATCCATCAGCTAACAATTTTTTTGTTTCGATAAAGGCGTTCCTTGTAACGCCGAAACACGTGTCTGCAGTTTCCCTGTGTATTTGTGCTTTTTTAACGTTGTATTTATACTTTACATTTGTGCACAAAGGTATTTATTCACAAACATCTTAGTTCATATATCCTTTGCAATTTTTCTTTTCAATTTTATTGAGATCATGATTTTTTATTTTGCTTTGGTTTTTTAGTTTCGTTTTTACAGGTGCGGATCCAGAGGGGGGGGGTATAGGGGTCATGACCCCTCTCTTGAATTACCAAATATAGTCAACAATGCCTTTTTGGGACTTATATTTCGAAAAAAATTTCTACATTTCCCATTTTCATACAAAAATTGCACTTTGACCCTTCGCTTTTCGAAATTGACCCGATCCTGAACCAGAAGCTGAGTAGAATTCAAATCACAATTATACAATATTATGTTCATTTTAAAATAGTCAGCCAAAATTTAAGTTAGATTTTAATAACAATAGTATTATGCAACGCAAGGAATTTTAAGAACAACATTCAAAAACTGAGTCTGACATTTCTTACATTTTATTTACATAATAATATGTATCTAATTTTATCAATATCACCAAAAGAAATTCACTATCTGAATTGCATAAAACAAAAATGACATACACTTACTGGTTTTCTTGGTCAAGAAATCACTTTCTTTAAAATGCCTGCTGCAAACTTTCGCGTACTTGCTAGGAATTTTGAAAAACGAATGGATATTATCTTTTTTTTTTTTTTTTTCACTTGAATCCGTTGGAAATGAATGGAAACATAATTCCTTACAAGCTTTGGAGGTTGCAGAACATTGAGGGACGCAGCAATTCCAAGGCATTTTAAATTTTATATGTTCTATTACTCAGACAAAACAACGGCAGAAGCCAGCAGTGGAATAACCGGAAGTGCTTAACACCCAACGCGCAAGGAACTATGGGAATTTTAGCATGCCCTATAGTGTAGCAGGACAAGTG
Organism: Uloborus plumipes; assembly: GCA_038373865.1. Lineage (NCBI taxonomy): Eukaryota > Metazoa > Arthropoda > Arachnida > Araneae > Uloboridae > Uloborus > Uloborus plumipes. The sequence goes on along the minus strand of JAXGGA010007218.1, from coordinate 42,570 downwards.
AAACCTCTGGGGTCGTATACACTAGGTGGCCAAAAGTATCCGGACACTTTCAAAAATTCACATTTTTACATATAGCTGGAGAAATAAGTGATCAATTGTTCTTTAACTTTAGTCATACAAAATATAGGCTTCACCGAACATTTCCAAGTTGAAATTAAATTACCCTTGCATTTGGGGGACGATAAGAAGGGGGGTCGAAAGAATAACCGCTTTTTGACCATAACTCTTTGAAAATAGCTCGGAATAAACTATGCATTTCAGTAATTAATTAGCATACTATGTATAATTACTATACAAATTCAAATGAACGCACCACCCTTACTTCCGAAGATATGAAACATTTTTTAAAAAACGGCAATTTTATTTGAAGGGTTTTTGCTCATAACACGCAGAGTTTTTGATCAAACCTTATCAAAACTTCAGGAAAGATGACAAAATACAAGAGAAAGAACATACTAAAACGGTTTTTAAAAATCTTAAAAATCCGATGAGATATGAACGTTAAAAGGAAAAAAAATTTCACGGCGCATGCGCGAACGACAGAAATTTATAACTACAAAAATATTGTAGCCTGGTATATACTGCATCTTATAAAAAAAGTTCCAGTTGAATATCATGAAAATTGAAAAAGATGTCAGCGATCTAGTGAACTGTATTTCATTTATTCGCAGACAATACATACATAGTGAGGGTCTGTCCACAAAGAGCTATTTTTAAAATAAAGGTTATTTCGTCATCGTTCAAAACCAACGTTTCAGGGGGTCTCCGGATACTTTTGGCCACCTACTTATAAGGTCTTTTTGGCCGAATGGGCGAAATGTGACTTCTATGCCAAATATAAATTTTTAAACAGTATACAATTTAACATTGAAAAATATGCTCGAGTGTCCCCACGCTATTTGTGAACACGCCCTCTCCATTTATGAATTGACTGCAAATGAATGAATTACAGCTCACTAGATCGCTGATATCTTTTTCAATTTTTACGATATTCAACTGAAACTTTTTTATAAGATGCAGTATACACCAGGCTACAATATTTTTGTAGTTATAAATTTCTGTCTTTCGCGCATGCGCCGTGCGAAATTATTTCCTTTTAACGTTCATATCTCATCGGATTTTTAATATTTTTAAAAACCGTTTTAGTATGTTCTTTCTCTTGTATTTTGTCATCTTTCCTGAAGTTTTGATAAGGTTTGATCAGAAACTCTGCGTGTTATGAGCAAAAACCCTTCAAATAAAATTGCCGTTTTTTAAAAAATGTTTCATATCTTCGGAAGTAAGAGTGGTACGTTCATTTGAATTTGTACAGTAATTATACATAGTATGCTAATTAATTACTGAAATGCATAGCTTATTCCGAGCTATTTTCAAAGAGTTATGGTCAAAAAGCGGTTTTTCTTTCGACCCCCCTTCTTATCGTCCCCAAATGCAAGGGTAATTTAATTTCAACTTGGAAATGTTCGGTGAAGCCTATATTTTGTATGACTAAAGTTAAAGAACAATTGATCACTTATTTCTCGAGTTATATCTAAAAATGTAAATTTTTGAAAGTGTCCGGATACTTTTGGCCACCTAGTGTATACGGTTCACTAGGGCCAATAAACTTTTCTTTGTTATTTTACCGTGATCACTACGAACTTTCGTACTCACGCATGAAAGCTCATCTTTCAGTATGTTCCGTTTTGAGCCTAGTATGTTTTGATTTTCTGTTTCCAATCAAATATATGCCCAACAACGTAAATCAAACTGAGCTTTTTTCATAATTTCTTTTGACTGTGTGATCAGTTGACGAAATTCTTCATCAGTATTCACACTCGTAATGAGGTTATCGACATAGAACCCGTTCTTCAGTTTTTCGACTGTTGTATCCAGTTCTTCGTTTTGATATTTTTCCAAGCTTAAATGATGCCCAAGAGTAGCATTGAGCAAAAATGGACTACTCGTAAGACTGAAGACCACTCGGCAGTGTTCGAAGATTTTTATCTTACTACAACTCTCATCCTCCCACCTTAAAAATCTGAGAACATTCCTATTCTCTGGACGAATGCTGATCTGAAGAAATGCTTGCCTGATATCCGCCGTAACCCCAATGACACCGTATCGGAAGTTTGTCAACAATGCTGGAATTTTCTGTATTAAACTAGGACCTACACTGAGGCAATCATTCAAAGAGGCTGAGCCAGGATTTTTTACTGATGCGACAAAGACCGGTCTAACTTTGGTCGTGTTAGAATCTGGTTTAAGAACTGGTCTGTGTGGTAGGTAATGGCCAAAGGTGTGAGCATCAGAAGTAGAAACAGTCTCAATGATATGCTCTTCTTCCCATTGACGAAAAACTTGGCAACATGAGTCAAAAACCTTCTCTCTTTTGATTCGTTTCGTAGCACTTTTTAATCTCGATTCTGCGATATTGTAATTGTCCGACAGAGAAGGATGTCCTGAAATCCACGGCAAAGACACTTCGTAACGACCCTCATCATTTATAGTAATTGTTTCCTTAAAATGAAGTAAGGTGTTTTCTTCAATCTGCAACGAATTTTTTCTTTCAATGGGATCGGATATTCCTAGGGTTTCCAAGTCTCCGAGTTTTGGAAGTTGAGAGTTCTGTAAGGTTAAGGATACCATGTTCATAACAATTTTTCTTTTCCTTGATCCTAAAATGCACCATCCAAATTTTGTTTCCATTGCTGCTATTCCAGATGGAAGTATTTCTATTCTACCAGTCATGATTCTACCAAGCTTATCAGCTCCCAAAAGCATTCTGATGGGGTACATTTGTTTTCCAACATCACTTAATTTAATGCCTCGAGAAGCTAGTTCCGAAATTAAGGAAGGATCTTGAACGTTAGGCAAAGTTGTACAAATTTCTGCCTGGTCGAGAACAGGTACCTTACATGAAAATGTGTTGAACACACTCTTAACTTGTACATCGTAACGCCTATACTTAGCTTCTTTTGTGACTCCTCCACCAAACAGTCCTTGCGTAATTAACTCCTCTCCTGAAGGTGATAGCTCGAGCTCAACAGCTAGACTTTCTTCAATATAAGATCTGTGAGATCCGTCATCCAGAAGAGCCCTTACATATTTTAACTTATTTATGTTATATACTCGTACAATTAGAGTTTTTAAGTATATTACATTCGTAGTGCCTTCAACAGAAATGAGGGAGTTCGAATTCCCTTCAGTTTTGGATGTTGTTTGATGCTTGCTTAAATCTGCACACAACAGCGCATAATGCCTTCGATTGCAAATAATGCACCGTACGGAGCTGTTGCATTTCTTTGCAAAATGTCCATATCTTAAACATACTAGACAACAGTTTTTCTTCATGAAAGTAGACTTCATATCATTTAGTGACATATTTTTTGCTTTTATACAGTCACTACTCTTATGCTTCCCCTCGCAAAAAATGCATAGTGATTTATCTGGTGATGTGGAGATAAGTGCTGATGCGGATGGAACGTGATCTTTCTTTTCCGAGAACGTAACTTGGGCTTTGTATTGCCATCGGAGTTGAACCCCATCTGAGCAAGGGAGCTGTGTTCTTCGCCTTCTACTTCATGACATAAGAAGGTCATCAAATCTTCCAGAAGTTGTTCTTGTTTCTTCGAAGTTGATTCATCGCGGTTCAATCTGTACCTGTCCCACGCTTTGAGAGTGTCCACTGGTAGGCAGGACTCCACTACTGGAAACAACATGGCTGCATAATTTTGCGTAGTTACACCTAATGTCTCTAATACTCGTAAATAAGATCCAAGCTTGTCGTATAGTTCTGATAATTTGATATTGGACCTGCTGTTTACCAATGATAGAAGATTTCGGACGTATACTTCAATTATCAAATCATCTGTTCCAAATCTAGATTTTAGATGATTTACAGCTTTTTCGTAGTTTTCTTTTGAAGGTGGGTAACTATCAACAATGTCTCTGGCTTTGGTTTTAATTTTTAATTTATTTATTAGGTATTGAAATTGTCTTCTTCTCTTAGATCTTCATCTTCATTTATTCGGCCAAATTGTCCCCAGAACGCAAAACCAATTTTTTGGAGACAAATCGAATTCCTTAAGTTTCAACTTCGGCAGCTTTAAATTTTCCGCATATTTTCTGCTCGAAGTATTAGAAATTAGATCATCTTTCGTATAATGTCTTTCGTATAAAATTCTTACTTCTATAAAGCGATCTCTGTATGACTCCATTGCTTCATAGTCGGCATCGGAAAACGTTTTGAAATCTTTCAGTGCTTCATCAACTTTAAACAAGCGATCTGCCTTTTCTGTAACTTTCTGAAACTGCACGAAGACACTATCGACTTCTTTTTTTTCGTGAAGCGCGAAAAACTGTTTTTCAGCTGCAGTGAATAATCTTCTTAGATTTGTCATTTAATTTCGTAAATTTGTCACTGCAGCTGTTTCCATCTCTGGTATTACCCCAGCTTCAGTCTCTTTCGTATCAGTCATCTTATTAGTTCAATATAAATATGCGTACTGTATAAAAATCCACTAATGAAATAGCCGCTGGAACGTAAATCACATCAGCGAGAGTTATTTTTCAAGGACAGGCATTAGCTTATATGATCCGACATTGCGTTTCAGTTCTTAAATGGCGGAACTTTTCACAGTTAAATATCAAACGTTTTAGATTCTACTCACTCTCACGGACGCCACATTTATAGAAACTGGAGCCGGGATTATTATTTTATTATAAAAGCATATATTAATACTTCAAAGGACACTTAACACTTAATACCTAATTTTACAGCCAATATTTTCGTAACTGTTTTACATTCACTTTTTCAAGGTCTCCTTTATCTTCTTCTTCCTCTTCTTTAGACGCCTCTAGGCGCGGAGTTGTGATGAGGTATGGAAACCTCGTCCCTTCTCTCCATTACGCATTAGTTTGACAATTGACGGGTTGGTGGTGTAAGAGTGCACAGCTCCAAACCAGAAAGGTGAGGAAAAGGAAAAGGACGAACAAAGAGGATGAGGTAAAACCAGAATAGAAAATAAACTAGAGAACTAAAGGGACAGACAAAACCGAGAAGAAGACAGCAACCGAAAAATGAAAACAACTGAAGAGGAAACAAATTATGTATTCAGCACATGTGAGGCAAACGACACAAGTCGTCGACCAGAGTAAGAGTTCCGAAGAAGATCATAACAGCAAAAATCGTCCGTAGGATTAGCGTAGTTTCTTAAGAAAGGGATAATATTGACCCGTAAATCGCTGTACTTGGGGCAGGTTAGAAGAAGGTGGGTGGAATTTTCTGTAGAGTTGCAACTGGGGCAATTCGGGGAATCGGCTTTTTTCATTTTGAAAAGTTTGTCTTTTGTTAGGAGTGAGTCGGTTATTATTCGATTTAACATTGTTTCAGTTTTCCTATTTTTGATCCATGGTATTTGTTTGTCAATTGCTAGCCTTCTGTTTTTTAATTTGTTCTGGTATTTAGAATTGTTCCAAGTCGAATTATATTCGAGTTGTATTTCGGAGTTCAGGTAGTTTTTTATGCCTCTATGAGTGCAAATCGGGAGAGTAGGAGATGAGGGGTTATTTTCAGCATGCTTAATCCTGATTTATCTTCTCTACATATTTTTACAGATGCATCTATTTGTGCATTCGCAGCGTGTGCGTTTTCGCTTTGCGAGGATGAAAAGGGAGTATCTGTACAGTTGGTGTATGCAAAGGCAAGAGTAGCTCCCATGAACTCTCCAACAATTCCACGTCTTGAGTTAGCTGCAGCGATTGGAGCTCGATTGTCAAATTCCATTTTAGAAGCTCTCGGGATGCCATTAAAAACGTATTACTGGATAGATTCCATGGTTGTCCTCTGTTGGATTAACTCTGTTGGATGAACACTTTTGTCGGAAATAGTGTAAAAGAAATACGAGATCTGACAGATATTAAAACTTGGAGGCATGTGCCAGGCGATATGAACCCTTGTTATTTGCCATCCCGATCTTGTAACTGGAGGCAGCTCCTGCAATCAAAGTGGTGGGAGGGACCACACTGGTTAAAACAGCCGCAAGAGCTTTGGCCATAAGCAGAAATTCTATATCCTGAAGAAGCTTTGTTAGAGTGCAAGAAAACTATAAGTACTTCTGTTAACTTCACTATCGATGAAAAGTTCAGTGATAGACTTTTGTACTTTTCTCAGTATACGAAACTTTTGCTTATGACTGCTTGGATCATAAGATTTTCCCATAACGCAAGTAAGAAATCCCCTAAGATTATCGGTGAACTTACAAACACAGAGCTTGATGTGGCAGAGAAGGCAATTATAAGTTTGATACAACGTGAATGGCCATCTGATGTGAGAGAAAAATACTCAGAAACAATACAGTTTTTTCAGGATGATGGCATCCTAAGAGTTAAAACTAGACTCATACTAAGTGATGACGATGAGCAGTGGCGTAGCTAGGGGTTGGCAGGAGTGGCTCTTGCCACGGGCGCAGAAGCCAGGGGGGCGGCATTTTGACCGTTTAATTATTATTATTATTATTATTTTTTTTTGGTCAAGCCCAAACAGACTAAAAAATGAAAAGTTGATAGGCACCTCGAGCAGTGCAAACAGCGCCGTCACGCTACAAGACAAACCATACAAAATGTGCAAATTTGCTTTGGTAGATTTCTTTTGGATGCACTGATGTTAGCTTAAATCCATCTGGCTGGATAGAATTTAGTTATATGGGGTCTGGAGTCTGTATATTAGGCTGATCTGAAATCGGCCGGTCTTACCCACTAGAAGATAGAAACAAACCTTTTATCTCCGCTTCTTTCCTGCCGTTTTTTCCACGATATCACTTCAACTTATCCATTACATACTACACTTCGGAAATAAAGTTTTACGATTTTAAAAGTCGGCGAGCTTTTGTTGAAAACATTTCGGTTACAGATTTTTGGAATGCAATTTTATAATGACAGAAAATAACTCCTCTGTTGGTAAAAATTTTTCTGTGGCAAAAACGAGCGAGAGAATATGTATTTCTCAAAAACGGGAGGGGGAGGTTTCTAAAAAACGACAGCTGCAAATCTCGCGATTTTAAAAACTTACCAAGAGCCTACATTAAGCGAAGATTCTAAAAATGATAAACACAGGTACAGCGGTGCGATTTTGAACGAGTAACCTTTTTAAACGCTTATCGTGCTTCGATGGCTCAGTATAAAATTTTAGAAGGTTCAAAAAAGAAAAAAACTTATCAATGATTCTTTTTTTAGTGAATTTCGATTTTGTATTTTGGAAATTTGTCTATTTTCTTGTACTTAAGGAAGTGCTCTCACTTCTAAACTATATATAGCACTACTTTGTCCTTTATACTCATTACCGTTTTAGTATTATTGGGAGGGATTGAACTCGCAATTTGTATTCACGCCAGTGCAATATGTTTTGTGCTCCTTCTATTGCAAAATAAGTAAAAATAGTTATTGTTTCTCATGTATTACTGAACAATTAAACGCCAAGTGAATGTTGAGGGAAGATGCGTGTACTCTGCGCTACTTCAGGGGGGCGAGCCACTTTTTTAAAATGGTATACAAATATACGTGTTAGTCAGTTTTTTTTTTTTTTTTTTTAATCATTCTCAGCTCGAGCACAGTCGCTGTGGTACCGGCCAATACCTTCAATATTGTTGGTCATGTTTGTATTTAAATTAAAAAAAAAAAAAAAAGCAAATAAAATACATTTGGTACTTTCTTAAAGCCAGGGAGGGAACAATTGTCTCTCATAATTCCCTATAACATAAACGCAATTCGTCAAATTTCACAGAAAAATAACACTCACCAGTTTCACAACACGCTTTTAAAACAAGCCCTATTTGCATGTTCTGAGTGACGCCAGCTGCGCCACACTTATGCGCGGAGCGCAAGATTTCAATCGATGTCATCTTTCAGTTGTATAAACACGCCTACCAAATTTCGTTTATCTAACACTAGTCTTTCTTGGTGTTGGGATTTTTTTTTCCGCCAGTGTATTTTCAAGTAATGTAACAAAAATAATTTAAGGATCTTCATTTGTGCAACCATACCCGAATTTTGTCCAATCTGGTTTCTTAATTTTACTTGCAGCGTTAACTTTTTTTTAAAAATTTCATCACCGTCACAGCTTTCGTTGTATGTCCGAAGCTAACGCTAAGTACTTTGCAATATTGTATTAAAGGACAATTTGTAAGCCAACCTCCAGGCACTTAATTGTTATGATATCATTGTATTTATCAGTTCAAGGGTTTTAGTTTTTGTCAATATTTTTGAGATCGACATTTTCCCCTCAATTTTGGATTTTTTCAAAAAGTCTTCGCGTGCCACTGTTACTGCTCTGCCGTGCCACATTGTGGCACGCGTGCCGCGGGTTGGCCACCACTGAGTTAAATGAACGTATTTACCTGTAAAAGCGGCCATTTTGATGACGTCATCACAGAATGACCCTCACCTCTGATCAAGTGTCTCCCGGCGTTTTTTTTGTCCTCCTATGTGAATGTAAGCCCCACATAAAATTTCAGACTGGTATCCGGAAGTGAAATATTTTTGCACTAACTCCACGGACTATTAGTAAAATCACTTACCAGAGGACTGTTTTCGCAACGACCAATATGCATATTTTCATCACAAATGTATCTCTGAAACTAAATAAAGTGGCGTTTCAACACCGTTCTCAGCAAGTTCCACAAATTCACACTGATTACGTTAAAAATCACGCCAAAAAACATTTGCAAGAACAACAGATTTTTTCTATTTCAGCTTTGAATTGGTGGCAGGGGACTGTTTGAAAAAACTCGGGACAGAATTTACATATTAAGTTTTAGACATACGTAATTAGACCGTATTTCATAAAAAAATATAGTTGCATTATTCTATTTTTAGATATTAATTGCCAAATTTATGTACCGTTAATAGGTGTTTAGAAATATTACCTTTCATTGTTAGGCTATAGGATTAGGACAGCCAGGGGACTGTGTTTTTAGGATTTAGATAATTTCTAGAAAAAAAAAATGTTATCGCTCCAAATACAATTGGTCTACAAAGTATTAATGCTTTACTTGAATTAAGAGTGATAAGGTCTTTATTACACTTTATTATTTTTAAAGACAGCCAATTACGAGTTTACAGAGAATCGCCCTCATATAAAAGTTTAAACTTTTATCGTGTATCTTCACATCCTTTTATTTTTGTTTTCAAAACCTTTCATCAGAGTATTCTGTTAGCGACGATTATTGACCATTAATTATCAGAATTGGAAACAAATAACGACACCCAAACACATCGTATACAAAGTAATAACAGAGATTACTGATTGGACGTTGCAAGACTCCACGCTAAGACGCAATACATGAATACTTAATGAACCATCTTTATCGAGTGCAGTGGATATCCATTTCGGACTGCGCCATCGATTCCGTGAAAAATCCATGATTGGCGTTGTCAGGGGGATTCCCGTGTTTTCGAAGATAAATAAATATCGAAATTAAAATATGTAGAAGAAAGTAAATATCAAACACACACGAGAAAATTCGATATCTTCGATTAAGTATTGTCGAAGGAACTTCCAAAAAGGAACGTGGTTACTGTTTTTAGCGTACTTTCCCGTTAAAGTAAAAGAAAGAAGAAAAAAGCAGACTTGGCTGAATGCATCTTTAAAATATCGCGAAATCAAAAAAAAAAGTGTCAAAAATAAATAACATTATTGTATAGATATCGAAAAATTAAAAGTTGAAAAGTAAGGTTTCGAGTGCTTGCCTGTAATCCCCTGAAAAGTTCGATTTGAATGAAAAGTAAGATTTGAACAAATTTGTTTTTTTTTTTTTTTTTTCTTCACAGATTTCGGCCGAGAACACAGCTTTTCCTCATATCAATTTTTCATTTAAACATCCCCCCTCTCTATCTTTTACCTCATTCTGAAGTTATATTATTTGATATAATTTAATGTTCATTCGATTTCAAGACATACCACGCACGTAGCCCGGCGTTGCACGGGCACTTCGTGCCCTGAAAGTAGTGAGAAAAAAATTTAAAGAAACTACTCCTCGCCAAGGCGGCTCGCTTACAGGCGCTTCACGCCTTTACTTTTTTCCTATATAAAAAAAATCATTCGAATTATTGAGATGCTTCGCACCTTCAAGATGGTGAGGAAAGTTTCAGTAAGTTCAGCTCGCTCAAAGAAGAAAAAGCAGACATTGATACTCAGTTTTTAATATAAGTAGATGGCTCTTCAACAAATGAATGTTTCAAAATATTACAAGTAGCTAGCGATAAAAATACTATGTAAGTCGCCCGCTTATGAGTTTCGTGTTTGATTTAGTTGAGCCTTCATTCAAAATTCGCATTTATCATTTTTATTTCTGTTTCATGGCAACCACGTTTTGCAATGCAACAATGGCTTTCATATTTAATCATTTATTAGGCTTAATCGCTTTAAATTTGACTACTTATTAATTGATATCTTCGCTAATTAAAATCGTATAATTATATGAATTGAAACTAATGAAGCTTGAAAAATTACCTATCTATCGGTACCTGGCTCGACTTTCAGTTCATTGGCGTTCAGGAGAAAGAAGCGTGACATAGAAAGATAGTTAGAAAGAAAGATAGTTAGAAAGAAAGATAGTTAGAAAGAAAGATAGTTAGAAAGAAAGATAGTTAGAAAGATACTCAGTTTTTAATATAAGTAGATGTTTTCTTTTAATTTTGAACAGTGCAGAAAAACTTAACGTTAGCTCTTACGGGAAATTTAAGGTTCTAAACTTTAAAGGTTAATAAAGGTACTTTCAGTTCTTTATCTACCCACATACCCGTTGAAAATATGCTCATAAAAACAGCCTTTGAGTACGTTATATTTGACAAGTCTTGTCTCGACGCATCCAGCAAACACACACATATTCAATTTCCTCATTATAACAAGTAAGTTTCTATGCGTTAGCTGAATTTATATAGGTTACCAAAAAAGGGGAGCGATATTTTCCTAGCTAAAGCGATCGTTTCATCGCGGGAATGAATATCCCCCAGGGTTGATGGTTTTGGCTCAGTTTCAAGTAGAGAGCCCCTATTTTTGGTCGGATCTTCGATCTGATCTCATTATCGTCTCAGGAGATGGCGAGCTGTATTGAATGGTCATACGAACAAGCCGTGAGAATTGAGAGCTGCTTACTAGGTGTTAGACAGTACTTGTATAATTCATGCTTTTCACTCATATTCACGCTTAGTTATTAGCGGGATTTCTGTAAAATCTTAGTTTTCATTGAATGCTGAGTGGCAATGCTTTAATCATGTGGAACACGAGTTGCAACTCAGCAACAACAGTCGCAAACCTCGAGAATAACATTAATAACAATTTTTTCAACAGCTACTACGAGTTCCCTCTAGAACTAAACGAGTCTACTTTATCGCATGCCGACATCGACGTTCTCGTAGATTTCGTCTGCTGGGGTTCGGATTCCCGAAGGGTATATGAAATAGCAACAACAACTACAGCATAACAGACAATGGTTTCTTTGCTGTATAATATGACCAACATCTCATTTCATGTCACATGTGTACTAGTAGATTAACAACGATGTTTAAAATCTAGCTCGAAGAAACTCTTTAAAATCATAAACACGTTTTGGGCTCCAGTCAGTGCTATAGTGTAGCTCTGATAAGATGACCCATGACCTTGACACGGTTTACTTATTTTTGGAGTAATGTGGAAGGGTAATTGGCACTGAATTGAGCTCTGGGTTTCTTCCATAGTGGTTTTGCGGAAGCTTTCTGACTCAAAACCTCTGCAATAAAAACATCCCCTTTTCACTGAACTATCCAAAAAAGTAAAACTTGCCAACCCATAGCTTAAATCAGAATCGCACTATGCAACCTCTACAAGCGGTCTACTCTGTAAGCCTTGAATCATGGAATTGGGCAGTTTTTTTTTTTTTTTGAGTAGTTCATCATATTTCCATGCGATATTATCACCAAGCAGAGTCAAAACACGATAAGTTTTATGGAGGAGTGGGCTCGGCGACCAAACTGAGAAGGGGACCGCCTCGGCTCTTATCGGCCTTGTGTGTGTAAGGGGAGATAGACAACCGTTAGAATGTTCAGAACATTTCATGGTAATAAAAGAAATTTTTTCTGGTACAAAGTAACAGTAAGTAATTATATTATAAATGCATAAATTAGCGGCAAATCGCTCTCAACTGTTTTGGGGTTTCGAGGGTCCCTTTTTTCAATGTCGACTGTACATTCAACACCTCACACTTCCCTGCATTCAAAAAGGGGTCCCTTGAAACCCCGAAACACGTCTCTTCAATTTACCATATCTCCCCCCCTCCCATTAATAATTTTACTTATTTTTTTTTAACTTTGGCATTGCGAGCTAGTTTCAAGATCCATCAAAGTTAATGTGCCCTATCTCTTACTCCATGATTAATATTCATTTACTACTCCAAAGAAGCACGGTCTGATAAGTGTAAATTTTTGCCGATTATTTTCCAAGTACACATCTCGGCCTTTGTTAAGTGTTATTCCTATCACTCTCTGTCAATTACATCTACAACTGACAGAAAGAAGTTAACCACACAGGTCTCTTTAATACCATGTCAGCATAAAAACCTTTCTCATTTTATTCCCACGAAAAGATAAATGGAAAATGTCTGTTCCCTAATGAATATGTTCCTTTCTGGATTATTATAGATCGCCGCAACTCGCCAGGTGTTTCATCGATGACTGCTCCTTCTTCGATTAATCGATGGCCTTATATATCTAGTCGCAGATGTTGGCCCGTGCTCGGAGTGAGCGGTTGTTAAGATGATGTTACTCACTATGCTTGACAAGGATTCCATTGTTTGAATATGAATTCGGTATTGCAGCGGGACTTTCAAGTCTTTGGAATAAACTTTTGATAACTCGTGTTGGTAAGTGGGAGCCATTTTTCTTAGCTTTTCAATTGAAGAATATTACCTTGGAAAAGTAGCTTAAAGAAGTTACAGTTATTTTTTTCGTGCGCCTGAAATCAATTATGATATTTTGCATAATTTTTATTAATTAAATTCTTATTTTAAACTTGGTTTGGTTTTTTCGTAATTAAGTTTAAAACATCGTTTAAAACGATTCCAAGCAAAAAAAAAAATCTTTCTTTTTTGTTTTTGTTCAACAGGTCCGTCCTTTCGAATTTTTCCAGGGGGTGAGATCAAAGAGTGTATACTCAAAGCAATACCATAAAACAACCAAAGTCTCTCCCATTTATATGTAAAAGCATTCATTTCTCAAAGCCAGGGAAATAGCTCCCTCCTGACCCCCCTAAATGACCGGCCTGTTGTTCAACGAGTAATGCAGTGCCCGCCGCTTATTAAAATCACATTTGTCCTGAGGACATTTGATTTTATAAAGCGGCTGATTTTGTAAACCGGCATACCTACACTTAAAGAAAAGGTTTTAAATTTCACTCATCTGAAAAATAAATAAATTATTGTATTTCTATCTAATTTTAAGAGTTTCAAAATACAGTAAACTAAATAAGATTTACGTTTTTATTTGCAGACGGGTCTTGAAATACTGACGTATAGATATTTGATTGACGGAAACCTTATATACATTGAAGAGTGCCAATTTGGTACATTTCTTCATCTTCCGAGACTTTCAATTCTTGGTGCTACATAACTTTGGACCTTATTATGTCTGCTGCAATTTTTAACATAATTAACCTCTTTAGTCCCAGTTGAAGGTACATCACATATGTGTATCTTCCAAGTTCTTATTTATATTTGTTTTCAAAGCAAATTATGACGAAAAAAAACTATGCATTATAAAATCTAAGAGTGCAGCATTTATTTTTCATCAATTCCAATTTTTTTCTAGGTATTATTCAGAGCTAAAAGAGGTTTAAAAACTTATGCAAATTTGCATTCATTGTTGAAAGGAATCAGGATTGAAGAGATTATAACTGTTGTTTTCAAATTTTAGTATACGGGGCTTTCCAAAAAACTGATTTTATTAAAGGATGGTTTTGACATGTTTTGATATTTTAAGGATTCAGTTCCTGCAGATTTGATTTTAACAAGAAGTTCTGTCAAGAACTAAACGAGCCTACTTTCCCGTACATCGGCATCGGCATTCTCTCATCCGATCATTTTTCTCTTGATTATCTGAGACTGAAAATTATGTCAAACATACCTTTTTAGCACATAAAGCTGATTTCGAAAAGCAAAATATACCCCTCTCATCAGATGAAATAGACACGTAAAAAGTAATTAACGAATAAATAAAGTTTTGTCACACCTTTTAAAGAGTGTAACTGTTACAGTTCCTCCATAGAAAAAATCCTCCATCGTTTTCAAAATAATAATAATAATAATAATAATAATAATAAAAATAATAATAATAATAAAATTAATAAATAAAAGTACAAAGAGCATCAAAACACATTTTATCAAAGAAAGAAAAAAAAGGGAAAAAAAACTCGTCCGTTAATAAAATGTCTCGAATTTCACTTTTAATCCGTTGCCAGTTGTTAAATACATATAAAGAATAAAATGTTCTCGTGAATGAAAAAATTTTGTTACAAAAAAAATCGTCTGCCAAGAAAAAATAATAATAATAATAAATAAAATAAAACAATTGAATAAATAAACAAAAAATCGCCTGCAGTCAGTCATTTTTTTTTTCTGAGCTTGCATTTCCGCCATATTTGCGGAGTCGGAGTCGGAATCAGAGTCCTCACAGAAGATTACTCAGAAAAGTACTTTACAAACATTATTTATCAAAACCATTTTCTTACAAAGTTTGTTTGAAGGAAATCCGACTTTAAGTTCAGGATCAACATTCAACTTAAATTCCCCGTAGACGCTAATGTTATTTTTTTTTCTGAACGGTTCAATATTGAACGAAAAATGGTTCAAATCAAAAAGCGAAATATGGGAATATATGGGAAAGCCTCTCCGAGATCTTACAAACAAAAAAAAGTTTATTCCATTCGGACGGTTCACTCAAAAGTTATTAGGTGGGGAAAGGTTGCTTGAACGGTTCAATGTTGAACGAAAAAATGCTCAAATGGAAAATTTAAGTACGGTAATGAAGCATCCTTGCTGAGATCCTTCGAAAAAAAATTTATTTAAATTGGACTGTTCACTCAAAAGTTATTAGGGGTGACAGCTTGATTGAGCGGTTCAATGTTGAACGAAAAATTGTTCAAATCGGAAATGTAAATACGGGAATGAAGTATCCTTGATAAGATCTTACGAACAAAAAAAAGTTTGTTCAAATCGGATTGTTCATTCAAAAGTTAGCATCGCAGGACAGGTTGTTTGAACGGTTCAAAGTTGAACCAAAAATTGTTCAAATTGAAAAATCAAATATGGGAATGAGCTGTACTCGCCGAGATCTTTCCAACAAAAAAAAGTTTGTCCAAATCGGAATGTTCATTCAAAAGTTATTAGGGGGGACAGACAGACCGACCGACCGACCGACGGACCGACACACAAATTCCCCATCTCAATACCCTACTTTCAAATTTTTAATTTTTCGATATTCATTTCACCTTTTTATTTTTTTAACTTGGTGATATTTTTTGGACTTGGCGATATTTTTTAGATGCATTAACCTACTTCTAATACTTTTTTCGTCTTTCTTTTATTTTTAACGGGGAAGTAGGCTAAAAAGTGGCTGATTTTATAATTCAGTGAATTTTATTAGTGGCGGTTAGTGTAAATAAATAAATAAAACAAAATTAATAAATAAAATTGTTATTGTTCATTGAAAGAAAAAAAAATCTGGTGTGAACGCCACACTACTTCCTTTTACATTTAAATTACGTAATAGATGCATCCAAGAGTGAGCAAGATAAGTCCTTAGAGAGAGCAAGATAACAATTCAAACATTTACACCCCCAGTTTGTCAGGAATCAACTGCATACAAAATAATGTTTTACAATGATTCATTTTCTAAATATTGCCGATTTTAACATGATTCAGTGAATTTTCTGGTGTAAACGTCTGGTGTGAACGCCACACTACTTCCTTTTACATTTAAATTACGTAATAGATGCATCCAAGAGTGAGCAAGATAAGTCCTTAGAGAGAGCAAGATAACAATTCAAACATTTACACCCCCAGTTTGTCAGGAATCAACTGCATACAAAATAATGTTTTACAATGATTCATTTTCTAAATATTGCCGATTTTAACATGATTCAGTGAATTTTCTGGTGTAAACGTCTGGTGTGAACGCCACACTACTTCCTTTTACATTTAAATTACGTAATAGATACATCCAAGAGTGAGCAAGATAAGTCCTTAGAGAGAGCAAGATAACAATTCAAACATTTACACCCCAGTTTGTCAGGAATCAACTGCATACAAAATAATGTTTTACAATGATTCATTTTCTAAATATTGCCGATTTTAACATGATTCAGTGAATTTTTCACAAAATATCGCCAATAGCACTGCATTGAATCAAAATTCAAAAAAATAATTTTTTCGCCAAGTTGGCGGCAAATGCAAAACCAAAACCTAGGCGATATATCGCCAAGTGGTCGCGCCAAATCATATCACTTAATCTGCATTGAAATTAAAATTGATTTACCCCAAAAAAAGGGGTGTGGTAAAGCACCCCCTTGGGAACATTCAAATGCAACCACAAGGGGAGGTGTACAACTGGACCCCACTCAGAGCCTACATACCAAACTAGAAGCTTCTACGGCAGGGGTGGCCAACCTTTTTAGGGAGAGTGCCACTATCTGGAGAGAAAAAACTCAGCGTGCCACATTGTATTTTTCCAACAAATTGATTTTTTTTTTCAAAGTTAAAAATAGATTTTATGCTGGCTGATAATGTAATTCTTACTCAAATGAAACATTTTTTCTCGTAAATCTGAGTAATTTAAACCTAAATGATAATAAAGATAAAACAAGTCCGAACTTAAGAGTTATCGTTAGTAAACATTTTTATAGATTCTGTCAGTTGGCTTATACTTGAAATAGAAACAAATAACATCAAACATTCTATTCTAAAAATTAAACTGTACTTAATGTGGTTTATGAGTCTGCATCTTTTCTACCAAGTCTTTAATTTTTGGATTAGTTCTTGAGAATCCAAAGAAATTTAGCTGTTTTAAGTGTAATCAATTAATATTCAACGGTACTTCGATTTTTCTGCATTCATAACAAAAAATATTTGTTTAGAAGCGTATTTTTAGCCAAATCTACAGCAGCATCAGACGGCTAAAGTGTGTAAATGTGAAAAAAAAAAGAATTTGTTGTTACAAATTTCCAAATTTCTATACAACGTAGGTGTGGGTGACTTTCTGTTGAAGTAAACTCTTAAATTTGATTACCAATGCAAAAGATCAGTAATTCCTATTTGGATTTCAGAAGGGTAACACGTAGTGTCTTGCAGAGAAATAAACAAAGAATTTGAAAAGACCAGCATTTTTTTATGATCCTGAAAATCATCAAACCTAACACTGAATGAATACTTAAAATCGGTGTAAAATTTTCTCCATATACCATTGGAAAATTATTAAATTTCGGTTAATACTTTCAGTAATAACTTTTAATGTTTTATTCTTTTTTCTCCAAAGTAGAGAGAAAGAAACTGAAGTTTCATCCTAAAAGAATGTAGATGGCCTCTACTGGATTAAGAAACCTTTTTTTTTGCGCAATCTTAAATTTAAATTACTTAAACGCAGGATATTAAGAGATGGCATAGCTAAATTAGTTCACTATTCTCCATTTCTAAGTAGCAAGTCCTCATTGCTTTAATTCCATATATTTTGAAAACACACTCCCTAAAATTCTAAAATCTTATGACTATTTTTCCTTTGGATAGCTATTGCACATTTTAATGAAGGAGTTACTTGCCATACTCTCCTCTTTCTTCTGGGAAAAGTTCACAAAACATTCAGAGCTCTAATTCGTAGTTTGTTAGTTTGTTAATACAGTTAACATTACAGGGTAACCAACAGAGAAAAAGTCTCATTCCGAACTTGTGATAGATAATTCGATGACACTTTTGAAGTTTTTTTCCCAAATTATTTTCAAGTAATGTAACAAAAAAAATTTAAGGGTCTTTATTTGTGCAACCATGCCAAATTTTGTCCAATCTAGTTTCTTAATTTTAGTTGCAGAATTTTTTTTTTTTTTTTTTCAATTTTCATCACCCGTAGCTAAAACTATTGCAGATCAAAAATCTATTATGTAGCATCGAAAGTTTCATTCGTTTAAGAACTAATATGCTTTACAAAGCATTGTCTGTAGTGTTACGTTTCAGCTTTCATTGGTTGTCCGAAGCTAAAGCTAAGTACTTTGTGGCCACCTCGTCTAGTGGTCAGCGACGTCTGACCGTGATGCGGTGGCCCCGGGTTCGAGTCCCGGCTGGGGCATGGGCGTACTTTCTCTCTCTCCTGTCATTGTCCTTTCTGTGTGTGAAAGTGTGTTATGAATGAATGCCTACCCTATGAACGGGTCCTTATGGCATGTGTGTTGAGCTAAAATCGGTCTTCCACCTAAATGGTGCTCGTGAAAACGGAAGCCGTATTTATCCTGCCTTAAATCGAGCAGATTTCATCTACTCGGGCTCGGATACCCGAGTGGTATTAGAAACAACAACAACTTTGCGATGTTGTTGTTCAGACACTTTGTAGGCCAGCCTCCTGACACTTATTTGTCGTAATATCATTATATTTATCAGTGTAAGAGGGTTTTAGTTTTTATCAAACTTTTTGAGATCGACATTTTTTCCTCAGTTCTGGAATTTTTTCAAAAGTCTTCGCGTGCCACTGTTACTGCTCTGCCGTGCCACATTGTGGCACGCGTGCCGCGGGTTGGCCACCACTGTTCTACGGCATATAGTTTTTGAGTTATGCGATATATATATACGCACATTCATACGCACACACATGCGTATATACAGACGTCACGAGAAAACTCGTCGTAATTAATTCGAGGATAATCGAAAAAGATTTTTCAGCTGTTTATATGTTGGTAGGTTCATATGCACGTTCTGATAGAGCGAAAACACTACTCAACATTCATTCAGGGGTGAGCAAAATCAAAATTTAGACCGAAATTTGAGTGAAATTTTTTTCGTGATCACAATACTTCCTTTACTACGTAAAAGGAAGTAATAATTATTGTTGAAAAAGAAACGCAGAGAAGCGATTTAAATATTTCAAAAAAAAAAGACGCTTTTCTGATGACAACGATTTGATCGTTTAATCTAGCTAGTAAATATGCTATGCTAATATTAACTTTTGAAGGGTTCATTTGCTAAATAGAAACGTATCTACATAAAATTCCATTTTAGCAAAATGTGAGGTTTTAAGAAATATTTCTTTATAAGCTCTTGGGTTTGCAGGTGAGGTAAATTGATAAAATTAATACTATCAATCAATAATAACTGAAAGTCAATAAGTATTCTATTGAAAAGATATATTCTGGTTTAAAACATTCATTCACCCTCCCCGCTAAGGGCGAATCCAGAAATTTTTCAAGGGAAGGGCGATTAATTTGATCATTTACTTTTTATACTATGTATAGTGGTCTACAAATATTGACCAGAGGTTTCTGACTTCAATTCCGAAACATTTCCGGGGGAAAGCCCAAACTTCCATCATTCAATATCATTAAAATTCGTCTAAAAATAAGTTTTTTGAACTTCAGTATTAAAAATTTACTGATTGTGGGGCCTCAAGGGAGGGGCGATCGCCCCTCCCTTGTATCCGCCCTTGCTCCCTTGAATTTTCAAACTGCTTAGTAACATTTCAAAGTTAGTTAGAACTCTTATTTTGAAACTATATTATGGAAGACTAATTATGAAATAGAGATAGAAAGGCAAGATGTTCGGAGCGAGCTCATTTAAAAAATTACTATATATTGAAATTCCATTTCTTGATGCGAGCTTAAAAGAGAGCATAGTGAAGTTTGCCCTGACAAAATGGTAAGGTTCAGTTCCGTGAGGAAAAAACGAAGCTTTTGCGCTCAAACGAAATATAAAATCTGTTAATTTGTCAAGAATAAAGCACAAGTGCGAAACAATGCCGTGAATAAACATTCGCGAAGGTATTCAGGTATTCTTAGCATTGAAACGAATATCAACTTTAAAATTTCAATGAGAACCAGCTATTTTTATGTCAGAATGGCATCAAAATTAACTTTTGAATACCGTTGGCCAGTGATATGTTTAACCCCTTTTTTACCCAGGGGTCGCACCTCAAATTTAAATTACTGTCACGGGCCAGAACACATATGATTTCAAAATAACATGGAAAATATAAACAAGGAAAGAAAATTATAAACCAAGACCTGTTATCATTACTGGATGCTTATTTTATTACTTGCATTCGGGCCATTCCATGAAAAGTGAAACCAATTGGTCAAAAATTCATATTGAAGTTATGTTGCTATGTTATACATCATTTTAAAGCTTAAGATGTATATTTTAAGAATCTTACATTGGTTTTTTGGTGAGAGTTAGAATAATAGTTGTTTTCTTAGTTGGAAGTACGATATTCACGAACTTGTAAAAATCAGAAAAAAGAACACATTTTCAAATGCATATTTCTCATCGAAAACTAAAAACAAAAATAACTACTTGTAGCACAATTTTAACTACTAAGACGGTACTATAATAATATGCATTCATTAATTTCTTTTGAATTGATCTAAATGGTGTAATTGAAGTTTGAAAAAAAGAAGTTTGATGTTACGTCTGTAACAAAAAAGAAGCAAAAGTTGTCATTACGTCCTAAAAAATCAAAATTAAAAAAAAAAAACCCCTTAATGGTCCTTTTGGAAAATTCTTAGAGTAATTGCCCACCATAGTTAAAAATATTGCAACTGATTTAGTTTTTAAATTAATGCTGTTACAGACGTAACATTTCGGACATAACAAATGGCTCTATGTTACGTCCGTAGCAAAAGTAAATTTCCAATTAAATAGGTAAAAAGCACAGGATGAGCATTACATGCATATAGCACAATATAGTACGAGTACTAAAGTTTCTGGTATTCTGATTTTGAAATTTTTAATTATGTCGGCATGTAATTGAAATTTATTTCTTAAGATTAATAAAATACACATATGGTATAACTGATTATAATTTATACCTCAACTGGCATTTTTTTGCTACATCACATGGAAAGGGAGCTGTGGATGGAGTTGGGGGTATGGTCAAGCACCAAGTTTGGCAGAGAGTAATATCTAGAACAGCATTTGTCAACGACGCTCTTTCCTTTTTTCAGTGTGCAAACTCTATTGCAGGAAAAGTTAAAATTATTTATATGCCCCAGGAAAATGTTTTAAAGCTGACGCCAAAATTGGAAGAACGGTGGGCTAACATCGCGAATTTGCCAAAAGCCCGCGAAATGCATTGTTTTCGAACAGAATACGAAAATGCCGTTCGAATTTCGAGAACGTCGGACGAAAAAGGACACATTTTTTCATTCAAAAAAAATATTAAAATTGACCAACTGTCACCAAGAAGGTTAAATTTTAGTTTGGTACTAGTATTCTGCTATATCATCCAACATTTTCAAATTTTTAAGTTCTCCTAAGACCAATCACTGATTCCAGGGAGGAATTTACTTTTCCCGATTTTTTTATGTAGCAGCCCCATTATGCATTAATTTTCAGAATACAAATAAATAAATTTGTGTAAAGGCCCTTCTAAACTTTTCTTGTGTCAATCTTTCTTGGAAATAATTGTCTTAAGATGCATTAATTTACTGTTACATATTGACATATCGGTATATGCTCTCATCTCCCCCAGACTTACCCAAATTTTCTAAAACTGTTACAGTATAACTTAAAATATTCAAATAATGTGTTAATTAATGCTACTGTATTGTTTTAGTACAAAAATCTTTGTTTATTCCTGCTTTAAAATACTGTTTTCTACTTTCAAATCAGAAATGTTACGTCTGTAACACCACTTTGTTTCGTCCGTAACAAGTTTATGAATTTTTTTCACAAATTTGGCAGTCAAAATCCACACAATCTTTATCGTTTTAAAAAGCTTGAAGTCTCTAGAACACGTATTAAAAAAAAAAAGTTCAAAATTTCCGTATAATTCAGAGGAATATTGTAAGTTGTATGACATAGTCGAGTTTTTGCTGTTTTGTGAATTACGTCTGTAACAGGCAGTTCTTAATTTCTGTATTTTTTTGTAATTAAGCAATCTGCACGCAAATTTAATGTAGCATAAATATCATTAAGTTACACTACAGGAAAAAAAATTGAAGACTTTCATCAGCCCAAACCAGAATTATTTGTGTTCAAAGTCTGCGATTGTTACGTCTGTAACGATGGAATTGCCCATTCGTTTTTTAACCAAGTTCTGAAAACTTGGCTCTAAATTTGTAGCGTTGCCACTAATAGTGATTTTCGACTAGTAACCAGGGCTGCGGAGTCGGAGAAAAAATGGCCTACGCCGACTCATGGATTTTAAAACTTCCGACTCCGACTCCCGACTCCTGCTTTTTTCTTATTATTCATTTTTTTACCCAAATATGAAGAGGGAAAAACCCTAAACAAAGGTTGAAATATTAAGTCCATTTTTAAAAGTTTCATTTTTATTCATGGTCGTAGCCAGGACTCACTTTAGGGGGGTAGTAAGCTGGTGTATCAAAGTTGGAGGTCATGGGAAGTCATTGTGACCTCTCAAAAAGTTCAATTTTTCTCCAGAGCAAAAGACAAGTGCCGCTCTTGTCATTTGACTCCGTACAAAACTAATCCTCTTCTTGTTAAATGGCCAGACTTTATTTTAACGCATTGCATTTTTGCTGCAAATATTTTTTATTCACTTGCATAAGGCCAAACATAGCTATTCGTTTCACAAAGCAGACCCACCATTTTGAAGCCCTTTTTATAACTTTTTGAATTGTAACTTGTTCTTCGAAGGGGCGGTATTTCCACGAAGAGCTCAACTACGTGCTATAATTTTCAAATGGAAGACATCAACAAGCAATCGTTCTATTCATTTTTATTGGCGGTGGAATCTTCCTGTCCTATTTAAAAGCATAGTATAAACATGGTAAATGGCAGTACAAAGCTAATAGTGGCGGCGAAATTCTGAATAGTCTACGAAGCCATCCTTGCTGTCATCGAATGTCAGTACTTCATCGATCAAACCTGAAACAACAAAAACAATGCATTTTCAGATGGGATTCTTGAATCATTAGTAGATAGGGCTGTTAAATAAGCTGAAATTTCTGTGCATTGTTCAACATTCTAACTACAAGTTTAATTTGAATCTGCTGAAGAAATTGTACAAGTGCTTATCTCTTTCAAAATTTCATTTGGTGAAGCTTTTTACATTTCGAAGAATCTATTAAATAACTTGATTCTGATTTTTTTTCAATTTATTTATTTATTTTTATTTATTTATTTATTTATTTATTATTATTATTATTATTTTTTTTTTTTGCCTCAACTTATCAAAACTACACTATAAGCGACAGAGAGGGGGGTGCAAAAAATCAGCCTTAGGGCCATTCCACGGTGACTAACGTTACAGTTTGACTACATTTTTACCTTTTAAACTCAGCTCTGTCTTGGAATTAAATTTTATTACTGGCAAAATTGGTCTAAAAAATCTTGATATGGTGCATTTATGCCCCCACACATGGAGTTTGACATGAGGAAATTCTTTTGTGGGAAATTAAGCGGAATAAAAAAATGACTGACGTTACGCAGAAGATACATTGAAAAAAATGACATATTTAATTTGAAATTCTCTTCAAACTAAAAACATAAAAACTAAACAGCTTTTTTCCCCTTAAAACAGAAATCTTAAAGTTTATGAAAATACCTTGCTTCATCGAAAAAACTTTAAAACGGAAAGTATAGAAATTATTTTGTACCCGTGACTGATGTAACTAAAATTTTGTGACTGATGTTACGCCTACAAAAGATGAGTGCAACATTAAATTATTTTCTGGTTAAAAATGAAATTAGCACCTTCTTTTACTTCCTTTTACGTAGTAAAGGAAGTATTGTGATCACGAAAAAAATTTCACTCAAATTTCGGTCTAAATTTTGACTTTGCTCACCCCCGAAGGAATGTCGCGCAGTTTTTTCGACCTATCAGCACGTGCATATGTACCTAACAACATATAAACAGCCGAAAAATCAATTTCGACCACCCCCGAGTAAATTACGACGCGTTTTCTCGTGACGTCTGTGTATACGTATGTGCGTATGTATGTCGCATAACTCAAAAACTATATGCCGTAGAAGCTTCTGGCTTGGTATGTAGGCTCTGAGGATGGTCTAGTTGTGCACCTCCCCTTGTGGTTGCATTCGAATGTTCCCAAGGGGGTGTTTTACCCCTTTTTTGGGGTAAATCAGTGTTAATTTCAATGCAGACAAGTGATATGAATTGGCGCGGACCAATAGGCGATAAATCGCCAAGATTTTGGTCGCCAAGTGTTTGACGCCAACTTGGCGACATATCGCCAAGTTGGCGAAAAATTTGGTGAAAAAATTATTTTTTGAATTTGGGTTCAACTTGGCGCTATTGGCGATATTTAGCGAAAAATTCACTGAATGATATTAAAATCAGCAATATTTAGAAGATTAATCATTGTAAAATATTTTTTGCATTGTTTCGTGGCAGATTAGGGGAGTAAATATTTGAATTGTTACCTTGCTCACTCCAAGCACTTTTTTTTAACTCTTATGGCAACTACAAAGAAATTTATACGTAAAAGGAAGTAGTGTGGTGTCCATACCAGATTTTTTTTTTTTTTTTTTGTTTGAAATTGTAAAATTGTATTTAACTCACAAGAAAAGTGTATGGGTCATTTTCAAAATTTGCTTACATTTGCTGTCCGGAGGTTAAAAAGACGATTTTGAAGCATAACTTATATTTTAAATTGAATGCGAACAATTATTTTCTGCAAGAAATACCCGAAAAAAAATTCTATCACTCAAAAAATTATTGAAATTTACTTATATATTTTTATATAAGTCTTTAAAAATGAGAATCAAGGCAAAAACGCTTGTTCATTTCCAATTTTCGCAAGTTCAACTATTTTTTTCCTATACTTAATGGTCAGAAAAAGTAAATGCAACATATTATTTTTATATATTGACTATTAGTATATGGTATTCATAATAAATATTGACAATAATAATTTTATTTCAATAAGAAATGTATGAATATATTTTGTCCGGCAGTTCTTGTCAAGTCCGTTACCCTAAGATTATTTTAGCTAAAAAAGGTATTTATTGAAGTCAAAAGATGGTAACACGTATTCAATTAACTTAACAAATTAGTGATGTAACTATTTTGTATTATTTTGTTTCCTTGAGTCGAGAAGTATTGCTGTGGCGTTTCGCTCAAAATTTCTTCCAGGTGCGTATTTTTATTCTTCGTCAAGTCCGTTACCAAAGATTTTAGTATTAATTTTTACTTTTTCTCAACTTTTACCCCTAAATATTGTTTATTATACAACTCTGAGAAAATGCATATTGTAGTTCAATTTTTACATTCAACAACCTAGCCATAATTTGACATTTTGGTTAAAATTGTCAAGTCCGTTACTGGTCAAATCCGTTACCAAATATCAAATCCGTTACCATACAGTTTTTAATCAATATTTTAGCAATCACGAACATCGGTTTAAGCTTCAAGGAAGCAAGTAGTTTCATATTAAATTGGTTCTAGGCGCTATGACAGTTCAAAGGTGAGAATTCATATTGGTATTTTGTATGGTAGTTGACGACAATTTTCCTTGCAACTTAAAGTTTTACTACAGCATTTGAATACTTAATTATTCATCAAAGTGTACAACCATTTACTTTTTCACACACCTAAAGTATATGACTAAACATCTGTTAGTGTTTCTAAAAGAAAATAGCAAGTTAAAAAAAATTACTTAAAAATTCTGAAATGTAAGCATATGGTGAAAATGACCCATTTAATTTAATTTCATGAAATTAAAAGTTATTATGCCCCATTTATTTTTCTAGTGTGTTAAGTTTATGCATTGCATTTTATTGTGAATAATAAATTTCATTCACAATTTCAGGCCAGTTCCAACTATTTTACTGCTCAAAATTTTACACTAACTAGCTCTTATACTTTTGAATGCCACTAACTTCTCCTCATAAAATTGACCAGCATGTTCCACAAGAGCCTTCTCCCTGCTGCAGATTTCAATTTTAGCACATATTCTGTTGAACTAGACTTTGAGAAAAAGTTTTGAATTTTTGGTGATTCAAACTATCACTGGCAAAAAAGTGTTGCTGCTAATTACCTGCTCCAGCTTCTGTTTTATTAAAAAATATTACTCGAATATAACTATTGATAACACAACTGAAAATCCGGTGGTGATAGCTATAACATTTTCACATTTCTTGAAGTGCAGTATGTAAAAACCTTTTTGCAGGGCACGAAAAAGAACATAAAATCGTTTGATTTGGATTTTCTTCACTAATATTGAAGTTCTCCAAATTTTAAGGGGAAAATGTTGCATTATCATAATGTAGTGTAGGCTAATATGAAGCATTTGTGGCAGTTACACAGGGAAATATTGTACTCTAATTTGCTACATAAAAAACATACTTATGTTTCAATTCCGCAAATTTGCTTTGTCAATTTTTTTTCTATATATTGTTTCACAAATAATGCATCTACTTCTAGGAGTATTGTAGATGTTTTGTTAGCATCTTATCTTCAGAGTCATCATTATTCCAAGGAGTTTTGATATCTTCATAGCCTAGTGATCATATCAGGTCTAAAATTACTTAACCATGTTAACTGTTTTCATTGGCAAGCACTTTTATTTAACTGCTTTACACGGATAGTTAGGAGTTCTTGTTTTCACAGTTTCAAAGAATTCTTGTTCTCACAGTTTTAAAAAGAAAGAAAAAGAGGTCAGGTGCTATTTGAAACCGAGCTCTTTTGTGTTATACATTTTCTTCTATTTCTGTTACCAATTTATATTTTTATTTAGTTTGATTCTAAACTTACTTATAAAACTTAAATAGGTGATAACTTCGGAAAAAATTTCTGTCTTTTATCTCTGCTTATTTTATCATACACCTTGTTTTTCATTAACTAATCTTCATATTTTCCGTCATTTTAAATTTCTCTCACCTCCTGTGTTGCCTTTTTGCAGCAGTTAGGGCCATGTGTGTAGTTTGTTTAAAGTATCTTAGTGGAAAAAGAAATGTGTCTGATGTTACTATGACTGATGTTACATATTTTAAACTAGTTTTAAATGTATAAATTCAACTTTTTTTAAATATTTAAGTGAAGAATATTCAAGATATCTTTATAAATGAAGAGAATATGACTTGTTATCTTGGGTTTAGTTTTATTTAAGCAAAACAAACTTTTACGCAATTTTGTGACTGACGTTCATGAATGTGAGGCCTACTTTATAAAAATTGTTTGCAAAATAATTATAACAGTTTAAAGTTTCTTTTTTGGCCTAATCTCTTTATTCATAAACAACATTTCAATAAAAAATAAGACTGTAGACATGCCAGTTGATTTCATAAGTAAAAAAAACAGATGAACTTTCAGTAGTTCTAATACAAGAAAACGTGTGCACAAGATGATGTTGTCAGAACTTCCCTATAAAACTTGCAAGAAATGAATTTTTAACCTTTTTAGCGTAATTTTATGAAAATTCATTCTTTTTTACATCATATTAAATAAAAAAATTATTGGTACATTCAAGTTTTATTTTTGGTGTGATGTCTCCAGTTTCGTGGAATTGCCCCTTACTTACTTTCTATGGCGAATGGCTTGTCCCTAGGATCCGTAGCTTCCATATGTTCCCAAGTGTGTGAGAGAGCTGCTCGAAGTTCGATTCCATCTAAACCTCCGTTGTCGTCGAAATCGTGCATCCTGATAATAAAGAAAGCTGTTGGAGTCAATCCTCATACTTTTTGTCCCCTAAAAAATGGCTGTCACATGCTGCTTCGTACAACAAACTTTTCCTTAGCCGTTTTACCCTATTACCTTACATTTCCAATTTCTTCCTCGACATTTCAATACCTTTTCCTAGGATCTGTAGCTTCCATATGTTCCCAAGTGTGTGAGAGGGCTCTTTCCAATCAGTGGCGTTACAATAGGGTGTTGGTGTCAGGACTGGCAAAATGCCACGGCCCCCCGATCCAAAAGGGCCCCGGCCCAAAAGGCCGCAAGCTCAGAAATAGTTTTTTACATTATGAGTCAGTATTTAATTTTACTTGCAAAAATATATTTTTTATTTTTTTAAGTTCTGCTTAAAATCCAAAGTTAGACAACTAAAGGCCTTACAAATTCAAGTTAATAGTTAAGCATTTCAACATATCCTAAACAAAAAGTCTTGCGTTGCGATGAATGAAATTGTTTCAAATTTCAGTTTTTTTTCCAGCCATAAACTTTGAAAGTTTTAAATGACACTGATCTATTAAAAAAAGCTCTAGAATTTGTTGAGATGTATAAAAAAGATCTGAATCATCTGGCCATGAAAATTCTCAATTTTCGATCCACTTTCAGAGATGAAATAGAAAAATCTTCATGTATTAGAGACCTTGCTGATTTATTATTAATAAAAAATCATTTTATGTCATATAGCTTTCTGAAATATGCACTGCATTAATGTTATTTCTTACAACTCCTGTGACTGCAGCTAGTTCTGAACGATCATTTTCAAAACTACAATTAATAAAAACCTATTTAAAAAACTCTATGGGATAAGACAGGTTATGTAACTTGGCTGTTCTGTCTATTGAAAATTCTATGGCCCGATCTTAAAACTTTGATGATGTTATAGACACTTTTTCGGAGCAGAAAGCTCGACAACAAGATTTTTATTAATAAATATCTTATTAATATTAAATTGTTATTTTTATTTCATTGTTCGTGTATGCAGATTTCCTCATGATGTTGTTCCTTCACCGAAAAGCTAGCGAATAGATCAGGGGTGTCCAACTTTTTTAGGGAGAATGTGCCACTATCTGGAGAGAAAAAGCTCAGCGTGCCACATTGTATTTTTCCAACAAACTGAAATTTTTTAAAAAGTTAAAAATAGGTTATTTGTTGACTATGTCGTTCATCTGTAAATAAAACATGTTTTCTCGTAAATCTGAGTCCTGGAAATGAAAATGATAGTAAAGATAAAACAAGTCCGAACTTATCAGTTGTCGTTAATAAACCCTTTTATAGGCTCTGTCAGTTAGGTTACGCCTTAAATAGAAACAAATAACATGACACATGCTATTCTAAAAATTAAGCAGTCTGTACTTAATGTGGTTTATGAGTCTGTATTTCTTCAACTAAGTCTTTAATTTTATGATCAGTTCTTGAGAATCCCAAGAAGTTTAAGACTTTTAAGTGCTATCAATTAATGTTCAACTGTATTTAGATTTTTCTGCATTCATAACAAAAAATATTTGTTTAGAAAGCGTACTTTGAACCAAATCTACAATAGCACCAGACGGCTAAAGTGTGTAAATGTGAAAAAATTTTTGTTGGTACAAATTTCCTAATTTCTATATAACGTGGATGACTTTCTGTTGAAGTAAGCTTTTATATTTGATGACCGATGCAAAAGGTCAGTAATTCCGATTTGGATTTCAGAAGGGTAACAAGTAGTGTCTTGCAGAGAAATAGACAAAGAATTGGAAAAGATCAGAATTTTTTTATCACCCTAAAAATCATCAAACCTAACACTGAATGAATATTTAAAACAGGTGTAAAATTTTCTCCATATATCATTGGAAAATTATTTAATTCGGGTTGTTACTTTCAGTATTAATTTTGAATGTTTTATTCTTTTTCTCGAAAGTAGAGAGAAAGAAACTGAAGTTTCATCATAAAAAAATGTAGATGGCCTATACTGGTTTGGGAAATTTTTTTCAGTACAATCTTAAATTTAACTTACTTAAACGCCGGATAATAAGCGATGACACAGCTAAATTTAATTGCTATTCTTCATTCCTAAGTAGCAAGTCCTCATTGTTTTAATTCCAGATAATTTAAATAACACACTCCTTAAAATTCTAAAATCTTATGGGTCATTCCATGTCAAGTGTCCCAAATTTCGAGAAAATCCCCACTCGACCCCCTCCGATTTTGATAATTTTTTTTTTTTTGGATGTACATACGAGGGCTGTCTGAAAAGTTTCCGACCTCGATATGAAGAGGGTAAAACTTGTGAAACAAAGAGAGATGTTCTTATTTAAGAGTCTTTTGGAAACTTGGAACCGCAGTTTTGGCTACTTTTAGATCAAATTGTGTGTGTCAGCCGTACTAGTGAGTTGCTCTAACAGTTTTTTTGAACATGGGAAAAATCGAATATCAAGCTCTGATTCGATACTTGTATTAAAAAGGAAATACGCCTGCACAAATTAAAAAGGAGTTGGACTCTGTGTATGGGGACTCTGCAACATCGTCTACAACCGTAAAATTTTGGGTAGCGGAATTTAAACGTTGCCGTTTGGGTAGCGGAATTTAAACGTGGCCGTACCAGCTTGAGTGTTCATTAATGCTCAGGTCGACCCAAAACTGCTACCACTGATGAACGCATTGCTAAAGCTCATCAAATGGTGATGGATGACGCAGATTGAAGGTGAAACATATAGAAGGAACTATGAATATCTCTAAGGGAATGCGATTGCCACATTTTAAATGAGAAATTAAGCACGCGGAAGCTGGCTGCACTTTGACTGCCGCGTTTGCTCAATTTGACTAGAAATGTGACCGAATCAACATTTGCAGCGCACTTCTGGCGCAATGAACCAGAGTTTTTCTGGCGACTTATCGCTGTGGATGAAACCTGGATTCATCAGTACACTCCAGAAACAAAAACGCAGTCAAAACAATGGACTGCAAAGTGAGAACCAGCTCCAAAAAAGGCCAAAACAGTTCCTTCTGCAGGAAAAGTGATGCCAACCGTTTTCTGGGATAGATATGGAGTGATACTCATTGACTACCTTAAAATGGGAAAGGCCATAACAGGAGCATACTATTCTACTCTCCTTAACAAATTGAAGGAGGAAATAGATGAAAAACGGCCGCATTTGAAAAAAGAAAAAAGTTCTTTTTCATCAAGGAAATGCTCCTGCTCACACCTCAGTGGTTTCAATGGACAAAATTCACGAGTTAAGGCTCGAAATCGTTGAACACCCACCTTACTCACCAGACCTGGCCCCAAGCGACCCTTTCTTGGTCCCTAAACTGAAAGAAGCACTTGGAGGGCAAAGGTTTGCTTCAAATCAGGAGGTCATAAACTTTGTCAATTGCTTTTTTGAAGACAAATTCTCATCATTACTTTTGAATAGTTTAAAAGGATGGGAGCGTTGCTGGATGACGTTTGTGGACTTACAAGGAGACTATGTCAAAAAGTAACAGCCAGTTTGGACGATAGAAATATTTTATTTATGTTAGGTCGGAAACTTTTCAGCCAGCCCTCGTATAAAACTTGCATGAAGCCATACCATATTATAGTTCCATAAGTCTTATGGTTCAGTCAATAAAAATTATTTTGTAAAGGCATCATTGGAAAGAGCACACTTTTCTTAACTAAAAAACGTTATTCTTATTTTTGAGACAAACTAGTTTCAATGGGATATTGCAGACCAAAAATGTGTACGTTGTTCCACATGAAATCAAAGAAAGAGACATAGACCTTAAAAGTTCATGTAAATTTGTTCTATTAAACTTTACAGGAGCTATTGTACTTATGTTCTGATGAAAAAACCCTTTTTTAGATATTTTTGAACTTTAGTTTTTGTGTGCGCATCCGCAAAAACTAAAGAAATGGCAGAAAATGAAGTTTTGTTTTTAACAAAAAGAATTATCTTTTTATCGCTGGCTATAAGAGCTTGAGTCTTTTCTAGGAGTTATCTTAAAACTCTTAGAACAGAATTTCGGATGATATGTCACTTTGCAAGGTGTCATTCATATTTTAAGGTCATAAAAAGCATTGTTTCCTTTTTCAAAAAAATAAAAATAAAAATAATTAATAAATGAGATAAATAAATAAATAAAACAGTTGATATGGTGTGTATGTGATAAAATATATGTATAGTGGGACTGCAAAGCCATTATTCTAAAAAGCAATAACGAAAGTTTTCGATAGAGTTGAATATTGTAATTATTTCCGTCATGTAAATGATAACAATAGTAATTGAAAATATGATAAGTATAAGTAGTAATTGAAAATCCATTCTTTATATTGCCGAGGATGTGTCTGGACTCTTTAGCCTATGATTGCAATTTGCCCATAAAGAAAAGTTATGAAAAATGGGAAAATGCTTTTTATGACCTTGAAATATTAATGACCTACAACCTTGCCAAGTGATATATCATCCGAAATTCTATTTCAAGAGCTTTAAAATAACACATACTAAAAAGATACAAGCTCTCATAGCAGCAATAAAAAGATAATTCTTTTTGTTAAAAACGAAACTTGGTTTTTTGCCATTTCTTGAGTTTTTACGGATGCGCACACAAAAACTAAAGTTCAAAAATATCCAAAAAAGGGTTTTTCATCCGATCATAAGTGATATAGCTCCTTTAAATTTTACTAGAACAAATTGACATGAACTTTTAAGGTCTATGTCTCTTTCTCTTTGATTTCAAGTGGAATAACGTACACATTTTTGATCTGCAATATCCTCTTGAAACTGGTTTGTCTCAAAAATAGGAATAACGTTTTCTAGTTAAAAAAAGTGTGCTCTTTCCAATGATGTAAAGAAAATTGAAATTCAAGATGATCCTTTTGAGATATTCCTCTTTGAAAGTGAGACAAAATTGAGAAAAATTTTTTTGACTGGAATTTCAACTCGCATAATTCAGCAATTATTTGAGCTATCAAGATGCCACTTGCACACCTTTCGGACGAACTATCAGGCTACAAACGAGGAAAGAATTAGCTTCAGAAAGTCATTCTCTCAGCAGATACAAGGTGATAACGTATGGTCAAAATTTGCCAAAATACGATTTTTTACCAAATTTGGCAGCAAATTGCAAAAAATCTGCAGTGCATGGAGCTTTTGTTATACAAGTAGGCTATTTTACCCTAAACAGTGATCAGAATCACCAAATTTGAGCCTGATAATCGTCTTAGGTCGCGAGCAATAAAAACACAAACTTGACGATTTGGTCATTTTTTTCAAGACACGAAAAAGAGGCCTTTACAAAAGAATTTTTATTGGCTGAACCATAAGACTTATGGAGCTATAATTTGGTATATCTTCATGCACGTCTTATATGTACTTCCAAAAAAATTTTCATCAAAATCGGAGGGGTTCGAGGGGGGACGCCTCGTGCACTTGACATGGTAACTTGTCATACTCTCCTCTTTCTCCTAGGAAAAATTTACAAAACATTCGGTGCTCTATTTCGTAGTTTGATAATACATTGAACTCTACAGGGTCACCAACAGAGAAAAAGTCTCATTCCTTGGCAAGGAGTTTGTGATAGATAGTTCGATGACACTTTTGAAGTTTTTTTCCCAAATTATTTTCAAGTAATGGAACAAAAACAGTTTAAGGGTCTTCATTTGTGCAACTATACTGAATTTTATCCAATCTGGTTTCTTAATTTTAGTTGCAGAGATAACTCTTTTTTTCTAAATTTCATCGCCAGTAGCCTAAACTATTGCAGATCAAGAATCCATTCTGCAGTATCGAAAGTTTCATTCGCGTCAAGCACAAATATGCTTTACAAAGCATTTATTGTCTGCAACGTCACAGTTTTCGTCGGATGTCCGAAGCTAACGCTAAGTACCTTGCAACATTGTAGTTTAGACAATTTTTAAGCCAGCCCCCTGACACTTAATCGTCATAATGTCATTATATTTTTTAGTTTAAAAGATTTAGTTTTTATCAATATTTTGAGATCGACATTTTCCCCTCAATTTTGGACTTTTTTCAAAAAGTCTTCGCGCACCACTCTTACTGCTCTGCCGTACCACATTGTAGCACGCGTGTCGCGTGTTGTCAACCCTGGAATAGATGATGAATGTGAAGTCTCCAATCCACATTGACCTAGCGTGGGAACTAAAGCCCATTCCCTCTCGACTAAGAGAGGAGACCTATGGTCAGTAGTAGGACATTTACAACGTGTAATTGAGTACGCTAAAAATCTCGAAGTTTATTACAATTAAACTGAGTACAACGTGACGATTTTTACTGATAGGGCCCCACCAAAAGAATTTTCCCCGGGCCCCAGATGGTATAGTTACGCCACTGTTTCCAATTTATGTTCCTCGATATTTCAATACCTTTTCCTAGCATGATTGGATTTGTTGGTTGGTTTTATAATGTTTAATGGCGCAAGAGCTTTTATAGACTATACTACGCCAAACAATGGAGCATGATTGGGATTTTTATTAGAGCATGATTGGGGCAAAACAAATTTGATGGTAAACTTAAAGAATTTAGTTGCCAAATTTTGCTAATATCACCCTCATAGCGCTTACTTTCTTTTTTGAGTCGACTGTTCAAACTGAGTAAGTTTGATTCGGACGATCTATAGTATAAGAAGCCGCTCTGAAGTTAGTCTAGTGCTCACTTGGCCGTGTGTTTGTTAGCAATGCAATATTTGACCTATGATTTTATCTTACTGTTTTATTGTCTTTGGAAGGGAATACGTGCTTACTGTCGAGTTTACAGCGTGCTATGCAATTTGCTTAAGAGCTGCAAAAATTTTTGTAACTTTTAACAACTTTTATAGAACATAAATGAAAATTAATAACTTCCTTTTATTTTACAAGAAGTATCTCGTCATTTTAAGACCCAAAGTAAAGGAGGACTAGTAGCAATGCCAAATCAGGAGTTGTACAAGCCCGACTTTTACTTCGTACAGATTTCACTGCTACTGTTAGAATTAGAACTATCATTATTATTTAAATGTTACAAATGGAGCAAAAATTAGTTCAACTAAAAAACAAAGGGAAACTTGTCCTCGTTTAAATCTGTTGAACAAAGAGGTTTTGTTTGAATCGAATAACTCTCAGAAATCATTAAATGGAAGGTTGAAAAGGAATGAATAATCGACAATCAATGAATGTTACACAATTGAAGCAATAATTGTTGTTCATTGAGTGAAACGATTAGGGCAGATCATTACCGATTCATGAATAAAAAAAATCAATAGAATTTACATTAGAAGCTCAACACCAAGTGAGATAACAAAATTGTTTGTTCTATTTTTTTGTTGAGACTCGCATTATGTTACAATAGTTAAAAGATACATAATTTGTGTGACATATTTATCATCCAACACTTTGAAACTTTCATAGATTTTTGTGTATAAAAAGCAAATAATATGTCAGTTCGTCTTTTATTTTTATTTTAAGGAATATTTCAACGAATGTTGTACAACAAAATACATTATTCTTTCTTTATGCCCAATAATTTTTGAAACAAATTTACCATTTGTTCCTTTTCAAGCCGGAAAGGAAACTTAAATATCTCACTTTGCCCCATAATCCCCTACTTATCTAGTAAAATAGCTAAAAACGAGCTAATCTTGTGTAAAAATCGTTCCTCTTTGTTTATTTTCATTTTTTCATCTCTCTCTCTCTCCCTCTGTACGTATGTGTGCTTTTGTACATTTTTTCTTTTCTCCTCGCTCTCTCTCTCTCTGTGTGCTTTCGTTTAATCTTAATTTGAAATTTCTCTAGGAGGAAATTTTTTCCCGTAGTTCAGTTTTGTATTTTTCTCCAATGTTTGTAACTTAAATTTCAGACAAATGTCTTTTTGTTGTTTTACTTTATCTAAGGCGCTGAATTTTGGTTTGCCTTTTGAGCATATTTCATCTTGCACTGTTTTCTTACCTTATAAGGTAGAAAATCATCTCGTTTTTGGAAAGTTCTCCCATTTCTGAAAGTTCGACCATGTCTTCAATATCCTCCTTGATGTGCCTGCAAGACAAAAAGTTCAATCATGTCATAAGCATTATGAGAGAACGAGATAAATTTTCATTTACTGCATAACCTAATCTCGCTGAAAAATCTCATTATGTTGGAAAAACTTAATACCAATTATTTTCCCTATATAATGAAAATAAAAACTGCGTCTGGTGCTCACCAGATCAAATTCAAGTAGAATAGAAGAAAACCAATATCAATCTAAGAAACACCTTTTTACAGCCAAGTGATTTAATGCTGCAAGAAAAAAAGGGTGAAGTGACAAAAGAAACATTTTTTGCTAGACAAAGTTCAAACATTAAACTATTCATATAATCTTCCATGAAAAAGTTTTCTAGAGCACCATGAGCAGCAGCATTTGCCACTATTAATCTCTTTGCCGCAAAGTAGATCGCTATTTCTCAAGTTGTTTAAAGTAGCTGCTGTCGGCCCCGCTTAATCGGGTAACGGATAAACGAATACCCCGCTTATACGAATAAAACATACCGGAACCGAATATTTCCCGATGCCACAAAAATTTTACTCCCTGATTTAGAAAAAAAAAAAAAGAGAAGAAGAAGAAAGCGGCGAAGGGGCGCCGTAAAAGAGTGCGCACCGAGATACGTCAAGGTGGGCCAGCACGGGCCTGGTCGCATTCTTAAATGTTGACTCTTTGTGATGAAGCAAAATAAGCATGCTACTTTCCGAGGAAAATACGAGTTCCTTGGCGATTGATTTGCATTCGGATGGTCCCGGGTATCGGTTCTCGTCCGTTGTCATGGGGATCGCGATCAACAGTGTGAGAGGCCGCTGTCACTTGTATGCACTTCCTCTAACAAATGGCTAATGAAGTGGCTAATGTCCCCCTTCCCTGACAGACGATCTATTTTATGCCCTCCAAATTGAGTTCGTGGTCGATGCGTCT
The DNA here is from genome assembly GCA_038373865.1 of Uloborus plumipes. NCBI lineage: Eukaryota > Metazoa > Arthropoda > Arachnida > Araneae > Uloboridae > Uloborus > Uloborus plumipes. The sequence continues at coordinate 5,827 of JAXGGA010007218.1, read as the reverse complement.
GCGAGAATGAGACGGAGGTGGTCAGGGTGGAGCTACTTGTCGACATTTTACGTGATGGAGAAATATCTCCCAAAATACAAGTGATTACAGTGCCGGCCGATCTCTTTACTTAACGATTTAAACTTTCAGTTAAAAAAGCAAGGATTAAAGTCAGATATTATATTCAGTATTTCACATTTGCTGAAGCTTTTTGCGTCACAAGTTAAGGAATTATATTACTGGAATCATATGAGCAATTTCATGGTGTCGGATGTACAAAATGGAGACAAATTTCTTAGTTTCAATTCCATTTACCAAACGTAAATTGATTTGAAATGATTAAATGGATGTTCAATATACTTCCCGCATCATACAGAATAAAAAATCATGTTAATTGTCAAAACTGGATTTCTAAAGTAGAAATAAAAGTAATTTAAAGAGTTGATGCCGGACGTAAACATACAAATAGTAAAATTTATTCCTCTGTTAAAAATTATTGAAAGTCTGTGAATTAGCTTACATTTTAACTTTAATAACAACTGAATTCAAATGTATACTCATATTTCAGTTTTTAAATTATATTCTTGATTAATATAATTTAAAAGTTCTATAATTTAAAAATATTCACAGTACTGTAGTTAGAAACAGCATCTTGTAGACGTTACAGGAGCGTACTGTAGTATTCACAGCACTGTCAGAAACGGCACCTTGTGAAATTAACGGTAAATGTTGCTGGTAGCCACGACAACATCAACTTAAAACATATGAGGGTTTTTTTTTCTTCTGTGAAACCATACAATGAAAACTCAAAGTGCAACAAATTTCATGCCTTGTGTCAGCCGTATATACTGCCTTGCTAAGCACAAAAGTCGTATCTACACTTTTGAGCAAAATTGAGTTATTGCCACCAGGTGGCTCTTTATAACTTATTTTATCTAAATGCAATGTTTTATGTTCATTTGAGAACGGGAAATATCTTTTAAAAAATCCCGAAAAAAATTGTCTCCTGAATCTTTTACATAGAGGCGCAAAACTTTAAATAAGCAATATCTCAGTTTGAGATCGTCTGCAGATACCACTTTTGCGCTTAGTACGGCAGTATACTGTCCGTCCTTGAAAACCGCGCCTATCACTAGCGAACAGGTCCACTTAAAAAAGGGTACATGTGTTGTGGGTGATAACTTTCCGAAGTTTTCAATTTAAAACTTGCATTTGCTATTCTTTTGACATATTCAACTAAGCTATGTATTTGAAATTAGCATCGTTCCACGTTGTTTGATACGGCTAAAAATGCTTTTTATTATTCTTCCCCTTATTGTTATCTTACCTAACACCCTTATTTTGGTAAGATCAGAAAAGACCTGGCTCATGTGTATGTAAATGCGCGGAAGGTTTTACCTAAGAAGATCAGAACAGTGTATAATTCGAATTTAACTTCATCCATCTTGAGTTAAGAGATATGGAATCGGTTTACTTACTCTAAATCCCTCACCACCGCCTCCATTCCCCATTTCTGTTTCAGTCTTTCCACCCTGTGTTCGTGGTTATGTCCTCCGTCGTGGCAACTGACTGCAACGATCGGCAGCAAGATCGAATACCACACGAACAGCATGTTCACTTGATGTGAACCTGTCAGGAATGATTCAGGACTCTCAATACACGCAAGCACTCCACCCCCCGACGACACACCTGTTAAATCTGAAGCAACAGATGTAGCTTATACATTAAACTTAATTGCATTCTATCATCTCAATACAATTCATGCAACTGAGGTAATGACGTGCCAATGTGATGGTTTGGGGGAAAAGTAAATTTTGTTTTAAGTGGATTAAAAAGAAATGTTTTATTGGCTAACGTGTTCTACGTCCTAGCGGAAGCATTTCGACAATGTTTAACCCTTTATGTCCCAAATTAATTTAGCAAATTTTGAAAATCAGTAGGGTCTAAGGCCCACTAGGCCTTAGGGGGCCTTAGACCCTACTAGTGCGCGCAAGATGACGGCGCATGCGTAGAAGGAACTCCGCTGCAAAAAAAAAAACGGTGACGCACACTTGTCCGTCGGAAAACGCATCCTTGGAAACCAGGCCTTTAATGGTGCTTGTAAAAACGGAAGCCGTACCTATTTCGCTTTAAACCGGGTAGATGCATCTAATCTACTCGGGCTCGGGTACACCTACACACGTCGTATAAGTAATAGCAGAGATTCTAAAGAAATGTGCACGCGTCATCGTGATTCGAAAAAAAAGAAAGAAGATTTTTAAAGTTTAGTGATCTTAAATTTTCCTCTCCAGCAGATCTAAAAATTAGTTTCAACTAGTTTTATTTGTCAAAGGAAGGCTAATAAACACATTTTACTTATGGATTTCCCAGATCCAGTCGTTTATGATGCGCAGTTGAGGTATTTCCATCTGCCCCATAAAAACTACTCGTGGATAAAAGGAAACAACGAAGTTTTTCATTCTTGCTTTTCTTTAGAATTAAATTTCGAGGTAAACTTCTGTGTGGTATTTTACATAAACTCAACGCATTATTTAAGTTTTTTGAGTGATATTCCTCTTCAAATGATTTCAGATTACATTTAGACAATTTAGCAGGTCACATGTGACTTACGGGCCACAAATTTAGTATTGTGTGGGTATAGAATTTCTTAAGCTTCTAAACTGATAGCGATATTATATACTTACATCAGCTTCATGGGGGAATAAATGGGAAATGGGAGTGTTTCCATTTCTCCTTTGTCAAAGGAAACTTAATTTTGTCGGATTGTATAATATAAATTGAGCATTAACTTTCCAAGCTAATAGTTCATATTCTTTTCTTTTTACGTTAGAAAATTGAGGACCCGATGGGCACCGGCTGTTCCACGGCAAAAAGACGTCGCCGAAAAATTGAAAGAAACCTCTCCATTGCGAAGAACGGGCAAGCTCAGTAAGTATACCGTTTCCACCGCTTAACCAACTTAATTCTGTGGCGGTTCTGCAACAAACTGTTTATTTCAAGCAGAAGCTCTTGAACAAAAGTCATTGACCCGAGAGTGCATACACACACTCAACACAGACTCATGGAGAGAGAGATACATCAAATGCAAAGGGTAAAAAATACATTCAGGTAAACGGTAACAAGATATAATGTAAAAAAAAATAAAATGTAAAAAGGTAAAATAAAAAAATAACATGTAAAAACATACAATGCAAAAGGCAAAATGTAAAAATATCAAATTCAAAACTCAAAAGGCTATATTAAAAACTGTAAAATCGTAAAATCCAAACATGTAAAAATACACTGTTGGAAAAAAAAATCCCAACACCCAGAAAAAAGTACTGTAAAGTAATGAAATTTGGGTAATGCACTTGTCTAGTCAACATGTTTAATTGATTAAATGTACAAGATCCCTGGCTAATTTAGGCTCAAGAAAATGCTGTGCAAATGTGATATTATGTTACTTTAATAGCCGGTGTAACCTCCAGAATTTTAAAGATAAGCCTGCAAGAGTGCATGCATTGTGTCATACAGGTGCCTAATGTGACGTAGTGGTATGGAGTACTATGCTTGTTGCACTTGCTGTGTCAATACTAGGACAGTCATTGCTGACTGTGGATGATGCTGGAGTTGCCGTCCAAAGATATCCCATACGTGATCAATTGGAGACAGATCTGGTGATCTTGCAGGTCATGGTAACATGTCAGCACTCTGTAGAGCCCATTGCGTTACAGCAGCGGTGTGAGGGCGAGCGTTATCCTGTTGGAAAACTCCCCCTTGAATGCTACTCGTGAAGGGCTGTACCATAGGTTGGATTACCAGACTGACGACAAATTCGCAGTCAGTGTGTTTGGGATGACCACAAGAGTGCTTCTGCTGTCTTAGGAAGTTGCTCCCGAGACCAGGACTCCAGGTGTAGGTCCCGTGTGTCTAGGTCGCAGGCTGCTTGGATGCAGGCGGGCCCCTGGCCTCCTTATGACCAACATACGACCATCACTAGCACCTAGACAGAATCTGTTTCATCAGAAATTACAACAGATCTCCACTCCGACCTCCAGTGAGCTATGTCTTGACACCACTGCCGTCGCAAAGGGCAATGGTTTGCAGTCAATGGAATACCGGCTACATGTTACCTGGCTTGGAGCTGTCCTTGAAGTAAGCGATTTCGTACCATTCTTTGGGTCACGACGGTATCAACTGCAGCTCGAATGTCAGTCGTAGATGCGCCGCATGATGCGCCATAGCCGTACGCAGGATTTGGCAATCTTCCTTCTCAGTCGTGCCACGTGGCAGCTCGGAACTCGATCTTCTTGAGGTAGTACCCTCCCTTGACCATAGCTTCCAATAATCATGCACGGTGGAAACATTCCCACCAAGTCTTTCTGCAATATCGCGAAATGAAAATCTACCTTCTCGTAGCCAAATTGTACTGCCTCGTTTAAACTCGGTGAGCTGTTGATAATGACTTCTTCGAGATTCTTAAAGACATTCCTGGCTAACATGAACGCAAGACGTCAATTTTTACGGAAAAATAATACTCACGAGTTTTGCAACACGCTTTTAAAACAAGCCCTATTTGCATGTTTTGAGTGACGCCAGCTGCGCTACATTTATGCACGGGGCGCGAAATTTCAATCAATGTCATATTTCAGTTGTATAAACACGCCTACCAAATTTCGTTTATCTAGCGCAAGTCTTTCTTGGTGTTGCGGGAATTTTTTCCCCGCCAGTGTAATATAAAAATTAAACATGGTTAATCGAACAGCAGTTCCAAAAGTTTGTCCTTGGCCTAGTAAAGATTGTCTCTCCATAGCTGTGTTCTGCAGTTGTAGTGGATTTAGTGTTACCCAGGGTGCACCATCGAGGAGGCCCACTACATTACACCCCAATTCCTTGCAACGAACTTGACTCTTGTTTTTTCCTCGTTGCAGGAAGGAAATGTCCCAAGCTTCCACTGTCCTCGAACAGAATGAGGCAGACGACGAACTGGGTGCCCTGAGCCCGGTGTCTGGGCTCTCGAAAAGTGGCTGCACAAGGGGGCTGTCTTCGGCGTCCACTGTTTTGCCTGGAACCAGCATCGTAAGTCCTTTAGTTGAGCCGCGGAGAGATGATGGACGAACTGGAAGCGGAAGCAGAACACTTCATTTTGTATTTGATAAGATCAGCGAGGAATAGCAAGTAAAAGTATTTACTGTCCGTCCGTGAAAGCCGCGCCTAGCACTACCGAACCTTTCCGCTTAAAAAAGGGGTGATGGTTTGTGAGTGGGAAGTTTTCAATGAGAACTTGTATCTGCTATTCTTTTGACATATTTAATTAAACTATGTATTTGAAATTTGCATCGTTCTACGTTGTTTGATACGGCTCAAAATGCTTTTTATTATTCTTCCCCTTATTGTTATCTTACCTATCACCCCTCTTTTGGTAAGATCAGAAAAGACCTGACGCATGCGTAAATACGCGATAGGTTTTACCTAGAAAATCAGACAGTAACTGCTCGCTGTTCTTGCTGATCTTACCAACTACAAAATGATGTGCTCTACTTCCACTTCTCGTACATATGATGCAATAAATTTCTTCCTAACGGAGCCTTCGTTTTGACATTCTTCGTTTTGAACTGTCGTGTTCAAAGCGATTTTTTTCCCATGGTGAAACTAACTTTCTATCTTCTGGCTCGCCTAATCACTGGAAGAAAAAAATCCTCACAATGTTAAAAAGTCTCCTTTCAACACTTTAATCACAATTGCGAGTTAATAAACGTTTACCATTTGGTCAGAATTAACTCCCAGTTTACAGAAATATTGCTGCTCTAAAATTTAAACCAAAACAAACTTCTTCTGAATGTCGTAGTTAAGGTGGATTTCTTGCTTC